>JBBPDC010185768.1:0-15447 GCA_037974485.1 Hemigrammopetersius urotaenia
GGGAGAGAGAGGGAGAGAGAGAGAGAGAGAGAGAGAGAGAGTAGGGGAGAGCGAGAGAGAGAGATACAGAGACAGAGAGAGAGAGAGGCACAGAGAGCGCCCGCACAATAGAGAGAGAGAGACAGAGAGAGAGCAACAGAGAGAGAAACAGAGAGAGCGAGACAGGTTTAAAACAGGCGCGATCCCTAAAAGTCACGAACGAGAGAGAGACAGAGAGAGCGAGACAGACAGACAGAGAGAAAGAGAGTAAATCCTCGCTAAAATATCAAGGTGAAAGTCATCATAGCTTGCTGTGTATTGACCCAGCTCCCAACCCAAGTTTGTGAAAAGATGAACGGCGATATTTTTTTTATCGCCCGATAAGAGTCTCACGTTAACGCCGATAACGGCCCACCACTAATATAAATACAAATCAATATTGCATATTCATATTGTAGATTGTATATTATTAAATATTACATATTTTTCAGTATATTGTTCACAGTGTCTTTACATATTGTTGTTGTTTTATACTGTAGTGCTTGAGAGACACCATCACCTGGAATCAAATTCCTTGTATGTGTCGCTCACACACTCGACCAATAAATGTGATTCTGATTCTAAAGATCTAGCCAATGGTAGAGCTGGAGCTTCAAGGTATTAATATCTTTCCAAACAAAACTGAGCCCTGAAATAACAGTAGAACAATTAAAAATTAAGATTTTATTTAAAAAGAACAAAACATTTATTTTAAGTTAGACTTTATCTGAAGGCCCTGTATTGTTCCCTTCTACTATTAATATTAAAAATACTGGGAAAGTTAGACCTTCCCAAGTATTTTGATGTGTAATGTGATGTGCAGACAATGCATTGATTCATTACTGTGTCAGTATGTCTGAACGTAACATTTTCAACTTTTGGGCCATTTATGAGAGTTATGCCTTTATTTATTGGGCTTTAAAATTTTAACTCCATAAACTAGACATTCATGCCTTATGTTGTTTTTTTTGTTAGAGGACCCAGGGCTACATATTTATGTAATTATTTAATGTGAAACAAACAAGTAAAGTCTTTATATGATCATGTTTATAAGCAAATTCTAGTGTTTGCATAGAGAAATTGTACTGTTTTTCCTTTACTTCTGCAAGACAATGTTGTTCAGTAGATAGTTAACTTCAGAAATGTGTGGAGTAAAGGCTCAGAGCCATTCTTATATAATGTTTTTCAAACTGGATCATTTTATGGCGTATTACATACAAAAATATGTGAATTTTAATTTGAGCTTCCTTGGTATCATTATTACTGCTGAAGAAGTTGATCAGATGACTTCAAGAATGCAGTCAAACACAACAGCATTATAAAAAATAATAATAATGTAGCAACAGAATGAAAGAAATTGTCACGGTCAGGCCTGTGGAGGGGTTAAAGCCACTGTTTTGGTGTTGACTTTTCTGTTTATCCCTAATCATTGTCACTATGTAAGTCCTGTTTCAGTTCATCCCAGTTGTCTGTCCATCGTCTTTGAGAGCTTCTTGTAGAGCCTCTGTTTAGAGCACCTCCAGTTAAAACGTTCAGCTGAGTCAGAGCTCTGTAGAGAGTGTTTCTCAGTGCCAGGTTTGATTTCTGCAGTTAATAAACCTATCACGGCATGGAATCCTGGTCTGATTGCTCCCTGCTTCTACGTAGCTCCGGTTCTGGGCTTCGCGGCCCGGCCCGTGACAGAAATATATATTTATAATATAATATATATTTATAAAACAGTGGGAGAATTTATGACGAATTTGTTCCACTGAATTCAGCGACGAGTGTGTGGACCATCGCGGAAGTGAACTTTTATTTGCCCCTAAAGTAAATAATATGGATGTTTTATGGAGTTTCAGCAGTTGGTGTGTTTTTTGTGGGAAACGATTACTCCAGAATCATTTATTGCACAAACACAGGACTCATGTAGTGACAGTCCTCTCGATTTCAGTGATGTGTGTATGATGTGTGTTACTCCTGTCGCGAGTTATGAGTCTGAGACTAAAGGTTACAAAAATGAACGCAAAATGCGTTCATGGAGTTCAAAAGGTTAAAAGAGGATGTTTTTCCTTTTATACTGATCTGTGCAGTGATTTCCCCTCACCTTCATAAGGTTGAGAGGGAAGGCCTGACCTCCAGTCAGTTCTGCATACTTTCTCTCCAGAGTGGACAGGTTCTCTCTCTCCTGTGGACAGAGCGGGACTGAGCGTGGAAGAACACAGGCACGTACACACACACACACTACACACACACACACACACACACACACACACACACACACACACACACACACCCATGCACCTGCAGAGAACCAGACACACTCCACTCACCCTTTGCAACATGAGATGCAGAGTGCTCTTCTCCTTGAGGAAGTTCTCCTTCTCTCGCTGAGCCTGCTGCGTTATCTGGGTGGACTGTTTCTTTAGGGTCAGCAGCCTCTCCTGACACAATTTTTTGGGTAAATAGAAAAATATTTTGATAAAGCCCCGGCCCTCCAGCGGCAACATGTTAACATCATTACTAATTTCCTGTGAATGAAATGAAATTTCCTAAAGGATGGGAAATAAATATTAATTACATTTATAAATAAACCGACTCACTTGCGATTACACTCCCTCTCACACACAGGACACTCTGACTTTCATTCATTTTTTGCATGTTCCATGGGGGACTAAAGTATTGGGACACTCACTCGGGTGACCCAATACTTTAGTCTCCCACGGAACGTGCTCATGGCTTCTTTCGAACTTCATATCATATCAAACTTAGATAGGGCTTGATGAGACCTTTCCAAAGACCCCTCGTTTGTCATAATAGCCCCCGGAGATCCGGAGTTATTAATCAAAAAACGTTCACCTCGCCCGGGTGTCCCATTACTTTTGTCTGAGGTGATTGGTACTCGGTATCGGCGAGTGCACAAATAAAAATACTCGTACTCGTATTGGATTGTAATAAAGTGGTATCGGTGCATCCCTAGTTTACACGTTACACTTTTACTTTTTTACTTTCATTCATTTTCTGTACCTACTTAATCCTTACTAAGGCTGCAGGTACCTGGAGCCAATCTCAGGACCCTGGTTGGGGCACTAGCCTAACACACACACACACACACTTCACCTGACAACCTGTCATTGCACTGTGGGAGGAATCCAGAGACCCCGGAGGAAACAACACGAGGAGAACACGCAAACCACACACACACACACACACACACACACACACACACACACACACAGGACCCGGATTCACACAGGATCCCTGGTGTTGTGAGGCTACAGTGCTACCCATGTGGCCCAGACTTTGACTTTTACCTCTAAACTGTAATTTCTCACTGTCGGGTACATTCTTCATGTAGTCCTATTTGATGTGTTGCTGTTGTGTATTGTGTGTCTGAAGAATTACTCAATATATCACTATGAAACCAAGTCCCTTAATTTTACCTCTTAAAATGACCTTAATTTTGATCTTAATTTCCAGGAAATTAAGGAAATTTAAGGGGAAAAGTGTGGAGTAAAGGTCCAAAGCCATTGTTATATAAAGTTATTTAATGTATAATGCTTATTACAGAATGAAAAGAAACCAAGCCCCTTAATTTTATCTCTTAAAATTACCCTAATTTTGACCTTCATTTCCAAGAAATGAAGAAAGATTTAGGTGAAAAGTGCACAGATGAAGGAGTAAAACTACTGAATTTTCCTCTTACTTTTTAAAAATGACCCCTTAAATAATAGAACCTCCTGAATTAACTCCTTAAATTTAAGATGAAGGGGTTTCACACTCATGCCTTAGATTTAAGGTCAAATTAAGGGATTGGTTCCCAAATTAATGGCCACTTATTTCAAATGATGAGGTTTGGTGTATTTTCAGGGGTAAATTAAGGGAGGGTTAACACATTTAAGTACACTGTGTTTCGTAGTGTATACTCTGTCATACTGAGAGAAGACAGTGACTAATTGATTAAACTTGTGGGAAACTATGTCTGGGCCTTGGTATGGAGGGGAAACTCAGTACCTTGCGCGCGACGACGCTCCGCTGGAACTCCGCGATTTCTCGGAGCAGCTGCTGGACCTGCGTTTCCTTCTCCTCGTCCTGACGGCTTTCGCGCTCCAGCTGCTGAAACTCCAGGTCCTCAAAGCGCCTCGTCTCCGCCTCCAACTTCTCTGTGTCCTGAGAACACACACAAACACACCCACACACATTGTCTTTTTGGAATCCTAGATTTCTTATAGAATCAGGTCTGATTTGTTCTTTTGCTCACCACTAAACTAGCAGTGGAACTACCAGAGCTTTTTACAGTCACTCATCACTCATGAAGTCATTTGACATGAAAGGTCTTCTATCCAGCTCCTAAAGATCTAGCCAATGGTAGAGCTGGAGCTTTAATGTATTAATGCCTTTCCAAACAAAACTTAACCGCTTAAATACTAGTAGAACAATTAAAAATTAAGATATTATTTAAAAAGAACAAAACTTTGCATTTATTTTAAAGTTTCCATAAATCATTAGACCTTACCTGAAGGCCCTTCTACAATTAATATTAAAAATACTGGGAAAGTTAGACCTTCCCAAACATCTTGATAATGTGATGTGCTGTGTCAGTATGCCTGAGCTTAAAAGAGGATCATTTTCTTTATATACCAATATTTAATCCAGCGTCTGCTACTCACCTGATACTCACACTGGGGGTCTAGTCTTACCTGTATAGGCCTTTTATATCTACAGCTTTTCATTCCTGCTCTTGTGCACATCTGCCTACACTTGTTTCTTCCATCCATCACATTTTTCCCATGGCCATTGTATTTTGACATTATGGTCAAAACAACAAGTTGAGAATGCAAGTGCCATTCATTACTGTTTTGGTGAAATTTAAAGCTTAAAGCTTTATGTCCCTCTAAATGGCATTTGGAGATTTAGAAAACGGCTTTTCTAGATGGCACAACCACCAATCTCTGTCGAACTTCATATCCTATCAAACAAAGATACGGTTTGATAAGACCTTTCCAAAGACCCCTCATTTGCCATAATAGCCCCCAGAGATCCGGAGTTATTATCCGAAAATCCTGGTGTCCCATTACTTTTGTCCGAGGTGCTTGATATCGGCAAGTACACAAATAAAAATACTCATACTCGTATCGGATTATAAAAAAGTGGTATCGGTGCATCCCTAGTTTACACTTTTACTTTTACACTTTCTCTTTCACACTTGAAATCTACAGTCATAAAATGCAGCAAGATAAAGAATTGATCCTTTAATGTTGCTGCCAACATTCTCTTTTTAACTTAATTACTATAACATAATATTAGCAACTATATATTATGCCCTTACCATATCATACACTAGCTGGTTTGCACTAATTGAGGGTGACCCAATCATATACTCTGAACCAGTAAAGAGGTCGTTTATGTCATAAGTGAACACACAACAGCACACAGTGTGAAATTCTGTCTCTGTCTTTAACCCATTCACCAAGTGAAGCAGCTAGCAGCCAGGAACACTGCTCAAGGGTACACCACCAGCTGCCCTGAGGGATGGTGTGTGCTTCACCAGTATTGCTCTAATAGAGGCCTATTGAACAAATTGTACTTTGACCAGCCTGCTGTAAAGAGATGAGCTCAGCCTCAGATGTATTATGGTCAGTTTATTTGTTTAAGAGAGGGCAAAATACGGTATCAGAGTGGTATTCGTATCAGCAGATACTCATGGTTGCGATATCGGTATCGAACCTGGAAAAGTTGTACCAAGCCATTCATTAAAAACTATAAATAAAACCTTTTGACTAAAGTGAGCATTTCTCCCATGCAGCTTCACAGATCAAGCCTTCAAGCGTCTTAACATGCAGATTATGTACATTTTTATTAATGCCGGAGCAGCTGGTGGTTAGTGCGTTGCTCCTGCAATCAGGGAGCACACTCTGCTCCCTGACGCCCCCTGTTGGTGGAAGCCCCCTGCTTCACTTGGTGAATGGGTTAAATACAGAGTAAGAATTTTACACTGTGTTCTGTGGTGTGTTCAGGGCCACTTTACTTTATTTCTATCAAGTTAGATTATTATTACCATTAAACAACCAACAGTGTCTAGTTCTCCTTTATTCCCACAGAACAGAAAGCACTTCAACAGAACAGGACGAAACATCTACAGCCGACCGGCCCAACTGGAGAGAGCAGCCTGCGCAAAGGAGGAGAGGAGGCTGGAGCGGAGCCCGAGTCTCGGAGTGAGGTGAGTTTAGGGAGCTGAGACAGCACAGGGAAAGACAGAGAGGTGGTTGGTGCAGCACTAGAGAGTGAAAGAGGCCTGCAGGTGGCTGACTGACCCTGTGCAGCTGACTCTGGAGCTGTTCCTTCTGTGCTTCGGGACACGAGTCCAGCTGGCTCTTCTGCTCTGAAATCAGCTCTGCTAGCTTCTCTACTTTAACCCTCTCAGCCTCCAACAGGGCTTTGTCCTATAGAGCGCCGGCGGCCCGTGCACGGACACACATACAAGACACACACAAACAAGGAGGAGGGATAGAGAGAAAGGGCAAGGCTGGGTAAAGCAATGGAAAAGGAAAAACGGAAAACTAGGTGTGCTGAGACGGTTACTGTAGGTTTACAACGTACTAAAACACTCATGGTCACTAATATTTCATGACTAATAATATTCATGACCATATGTGTGTATTATAAACATCGTTTTTTATTATAAACACTGCGGACGGATATACCTGAGTCTTATCTGTATTTGTGGTTTTCTCCATTTTGCTCATTTTCTCGTTAAGCTGCTCCAGCGTCTCCTTATCCGTCTGCAGCAGAGCCAACTCTGCACCCTGCTCCCCTTCCAGCAGTGCCTTCTCCACCTCCATCTACAGACAGAGAAACAGAGAGAGAGAGAGACATAATGTGAATTGTATTTATTAGAGAGTACCAACTCCCGGTGGCCAATTTAGTAGAAACATAATCTTTAATAGAGTGCTGCTACTTGACTGAGCCTGATAAATTTGGTTTCAGGCCAGGTTTACCAGAAGAATCATCACAAACCTGGCCCAAAACAACATCTGGTTTCAGGCCAGGTTCACTAGAAGAATCGTCCCAAACCTGGCCCAAAACAACATCTGGTTTCAGGCCAGGTTCACTAGAAGAATCGTCCCAAACCTGGGACAAAAAAACATCTGTTTTTAGGCCAGGTTTACAAGAATAGTCCTAAACCTGGACCAAAACACATCTGGTTACAGGCCAGGATAGCCAGAACAATAATTCCAAACCTGCCTGATAAAATATGTTTTAGGTCAGGTTTGGAACTATTTCATTTGTAAACCATTAGCCGTTTGTCTAGCTCCAGTTTGTTTTTTACAAAGTGGTTTTAAATGTGTTATCTTAGGCATTCTCTTACTCTCTTGCACATTCCCTAGCTTTCTCTCCCACACACACACTCTATTCTCCCTCTTTAGCTGTGCTCCAAGGTTGGGGAGTGGGTGGCTTTACTCCTCAGTGAAGTCATGGATGATGAGAGACGTATGCTGGCCTGGTAGAAACATCATAGCAGATCTTTCACTTTTATTAAGTTTGCCAAAGGATACATTATCCCAAGTCAAGCACTTAACACAGTAAGGCTTTGTACAACTGAGTCTAAACCATCTCTGGTTAAGTTCCAAACTTAGTTGGGTTCCAAACTATAGTTGGGTGGGGGTAAGGTCAGACGTCAAATTTGCTCATAGTGGTCGTGTTTGGGCTTCAGTTTCATACCCGTGCAGATTTCTAGTGCATATGGAATGTCTACGTTGAGTAACTCAACGGTGGTACAGTGGGTAGCACTGTTGACTCACACCTCCAGTGTTAGGCACTGTGTGTGTGTGTGTGTGTGTGTGTGTGTGTGTCTGTATTTTGCATGGTCTCCTTGTGGTGTTGTGGGTTTCCTCCTGTGTCTCCAGGTTTCTCCCACAGTCTAAAAACACAGTCTATGTGCATCAGGTAAACTGGGGATTCTATATTGACTGTAGGTGTGTGTGTGCGTTTGTGTGTGTGTGTGTGTGTGTGTGTGTGTGTGTGTGTGTGTGTGTGTGTGTGTGTGCAGGGTCCCTGCCTTGTGCCTTTAGAACCCGGGATAAGCTCCATGTACCCACAACCCTAGTAAGGGTTAAGCGGTTACAGAGAATGAGTGAAGTATATCAGGTATTGCAGATTTTTTGAAGGTCCTGTAATCAGAACCTGACTTCTCGCTAGAAGATCACAGAAACAAACTGTGGAAAGAAAGCTAGGAGGAAATGATGTCTGTGGCGAAACAAAAGAAAGGTCAGTAAATGCGCCCTGTTTCACACACCTCCCTGACAGACTCGTCCATCTGTGTGTCCAACTCCTTGATCTTCTGCTCCAACTCTTCAATGTTGTTCAGCACTTGGATCCTTTCCTCCTCTATCCTGGTCACTTCCTGCTTCATTTGCATATTTTCTGCCACCTGTACACATCAGTCACATTTTCAGTCCATCAAAACATCACTGAAATACTAACATGGAGGTAGAGTCATGGGAGGGGACACAAAACCAAGGAGAGAAATCCCACAGAGACACAGACCACCTGTGGCAAACCACAACATGAACATGAGGAGAAACCACTCAGACATGAACCACGTGGGATAAATGTCACAGAGCATCATGAATTAAACCAGAAATCAAGAGAGAGAATCGTTCTCCCGTGGAGGGTCCAGTGTGAGGTCATACTGGGTCAATTTGCATAGAACCGCCCCTCATCTGTCGAGACCCCACCCACTAGATTAGTTGAAGATCCTCCATTCTGTCTGCTGGTGTTACAGCATGGAGAAGCAGAGCACTGTGTCTACATTAAAATAATAATGTTAACAGCTAAAATTTGTGCACGGAATCATGGCTGTTTTTGTGTACTTTAAAAGAAACATCATATACCTTTTGCACACGTTGTACAGCATGTTGTCTAGGTTCTCTGCCTTAACCCCCATTAGCTTCCAACACGATTACAGTAACCCCTCAGCGGATTTTTCTGAGATCCGAACTACATTACCACCATCAGTCCAGCGGTGGCAGAAATACACTGAAAAGTTGTCACCCGCCTAAAAAGAAGAAGCAGCTGCTGCAGCATGTAGCATGACTGCTCCGTGTCGTGTCCTCGTATTTTACTATATTCAGGTGCTCTTGGAATCTCCGCGAAAAGTAGGGGGATTACTGTATTCATACACAGACACACACACACAGGTAGATTTTCTATTTCAAAAAGATTAACATACCATCTGTAAAATATGGCATTGTAATGCACAACTGGGAAAATGTACAATAATTTTTCCACATTTTCAGTTTTTTACTCGATATATTCAGCAAGTACACAGTAAAGGTGTGTAAAGGTACAGAGGTGTGCGCTCTTATGTTTACTTCTATCTACAAAACATGTCATGTGACTAAGAGCTTATTATACTGATATCGATACTGATACTTCTTATCAATACCAATACGTATTGATCCTAATCTCCATAATTTGTGGTAAAAAAATTAAGACACCAGTTGAAAAGATGCAACAAGATCCAACAGTTTATTATTAGTTATGGACGTCTTCTTTATTCAATCTGGCGTCAACCATGTGAAAATGCCCGCTGTGTTAGAATGTGGAATAACTGCCTATTTCTGCACCATCTCTCCAGGAGATTATCCATATTGTAGTGTTGACAAATGCCTGTTTTTATAGTGTAAACCCTAAATATGCCCCCAAATCTGCTCCCAGAACACTTTAATTTTGTGTTAAACTCAGTTTAATGCATTACCCTTAAAGAAAATGGAAAGGTAAATAAATAATCAGAATCAGAAAACTGTATTGCTTAAAAAACCATTAGCATTAGTGGTTAGCATTAACAGCGTGCAGCGGTGAAAACAAACACTCGAACACAAAAGAAAGGTTGAAATAACTCTCTCTACCTACATGTTTAGACAGAGCACAGCTTACTAATACTAAATAAACTGAGGTAACTGTTAAAAATTGGGGGGGGGGGGTTAAAACACTAAAATACAAGACACGGAGCAGTCATGCTACATGCTGCAGGAGCTTCTTCTTCTTCTTTTTATGAGGGCTTACTTTACCAGTTTAGTATGCGTTCTCAGTATTCAGCCCTATCTGGGAATGACTTTGACTTTACTTTGATACACCTGTGTCTTTAATCTGGACCATATCCCCATTTCTTTTTTTAAAAAATGATACAAGGAGGGCCCTAATGCTGCTGTGTTCCTTATAAGACTCCTGAGGAGACTGAGACTCCAGTTTTATAGCACTTCTTCTCTTTACAGACAGTATGCTGGCAGTATTTGGGGCCACATGGTTTCCAGTGACAGCGAGAAAGAATGCAGGAGATTACCAGATGCAGCGACAGTGGAGGCTCTGTCTTAGATGCTGGTATTAATATTCATCTCAATTTCCAATGACATTTACTATTAATATCTGCCAGAGAAAAGGAGCACAGCTTTGCACACATTTTTTGCTTTTTTTTTATTGATAGCAAACCAATAGTGGCATCTATAAAAAGAACCATAAGATTGTTATATAATAGTAAGGGGTAAAATAGATGGGCAGGCACAAACACCCTCTCTTTTCATGATTTTTCCATCTATCTCACAGTCACTTTTGTCTCCAGCTCCTCACACACACACAAAGCAGTTCCACAGGGAATATAGTCATTTCCTGCTCCTCTGCTCCTCTCCTTCTCTTTGAACCATCAAGTCATTACAGTTTTCCAGTGGAAAATTGCTTATTACCCAGATTGCCCTCGTTCTAACTCCAGTCTGGACCTTACATTGCAAGATGTGAAAGCAATCTGGATGTAGGACAAAACTTCAAACCTCTGAGGCTCGATTATGCTGCTTAATATGAATGAGTCTGGGGTCTAAGCTGAATCTAAAGTAGAAATTTGGGAACCAAGTGTGTGAGGAATACTGCCAGCTGCCCTGATCCAGTCTTCCACTGACTCTCACTGCCTGGCGCATACTTTCCACTACTGCTCAAACTCAGATACAGTGGAGGTTGGAAACAGGTTGACTTTTAAGTACTTGACCAGTTATAGGAAAGAAGCTGCAAGCACAGCCATCACATAGGGGAGGTTGGTGGCATACCGGGTAGGATGTCTCTCGACCAAGAGGTCATGGGTTTGAATCCTACCCTCAGCACCACCACTGGGTTCCTAAACAAGACCCTTAACCCCAAGTTGCTTCATGGAGACTGCCCCCTGTATGTCGGGAATACATTGAAAAGTTGTCAACCGCCATAAAAAGAAGAAGCTGCTGCAGCATGTAGCATGACTGCTCCGTGTAATTTTCAACAGTTACCTCAGTTTATGTAGTTTTAGTAAGCTGTGCTGTCTAAACATGTGGGTAGAGAGAGTTATTTCAACCTTTCTTTTGTGTAACGAGTCTTTGCACACTGCTAATGCTAACCGCTAATGCTAACGTTTTTTAAAGCAATAAAGTTTTCTGATTCTGATTATTTATTTCCCTTTACGTTTTCTTTAAGGGTAATGCATTAAACTGAGTTTAACACGAAATTAAAGTGTTCTGGGAGCAGATTTGGGGGCAGATTTAGGGTTTACACTATAAAAATAGGCATTTAATAGGCAAAAAGGTGGGGATTACTGTAATATGATATCAGTTTAAACAAAAGGAATCTGAAATAGAACTGCAGCTAATAATTAGTTCTGCAAGTGATTAATTATCTACTAAAATGCATGGCGTTCTGAAACAACAGACACCATATCACCTCCTAAACCTCCTGCGCATTATTACAGTCTGTCAAAACAAAGACCATGCATATCACATTAACATTATACAGCATTTAGACCATCTTTTTAAGGAAACAAGGCATTCAAACCACAAGTCACACTTTCAATTTTCTGATATATGCCTATGCTAAATATTGCCCCAACTGCTGTTTGTTTATTGATTTATTTAATGCATAGCAAGATACTCGTATTCCCGAATGTGAACATAACTACACTTTTAAATGTGTTGAGTGATGTAATATCTTATTTTAACACCACAAGCTTCTTACGGTGTGGTGTAAACCATTTACCACCATTATTTTCCACCCTGTTCCCTGACATTAATGTCAAATAATCATCAGCCCTGACCCCATTCTCCTCACCTTGCTCTGTAGGTGTGGGGAGGAGGAGTGGGTGGAGCTGCGTAGGCTGTTGGTCGGAGACTGAGGCCTGGCGTCTCTGTTACCGCTCAGTCTTCGCTGTCTTTGTGGCTGGAGCTCCCCTCTGCCCTTCAAGCCCACGACATTCTCCGGAGCTGAACTGAGCGAGTCTGAAAACACAGAAGACTCGTCGTCTGACACCTGCAGTTTCTCCAGCTCACGGTTTATTTTCTGCAGGTCGGAGGCAGCAGAGACGCCCGAGCCATTCTCCACATGGCCCAGTTCAGAGCACAGGCTCAGGATGGTCTCCAAACGCTGGCGCTCCTGGAGCAACGAGAGAGTGAGACAACAGGAAAGACAACATGAAAGCACTGCAATTGTGGTTTACTTAAAATTATGCTTTTTTGTGTAATTTCCTAACAATTTACAGCAGCTTCAGCTCAAACAGCAGCTTCAGGTCCATCTGTTCCCCATTGTGTTGTAGTCAAGCCTAAACCGAGACCAAGACATTGCTAAGACTGGAGGGTATCAAGACCAAGACCAAGACCGAAAACAAACTAGGGCTAGAATCGACATCACATTACTCAGATCAACTGTAGAGAAAGAAGGCACTGCTGTAAAGTGTCATTACTTGTTAAATCAAATTTATGTCATCTTTTCAATTATACTGTCCATATGTCTTTCGTTTAAAATCTCACAGATTCGTCATAGATATGTGTAACACTCCCTCTAGGCCTGATGGAAAATGTTTTTCATGGTGCTTTCTCTCCAGACGCTCCAGGTGAATGTAGATGT
This sequence comes from Hemigrammopetersius urotaenia, assembly GCA_037974485.1. Lineage (NCBI taxonomy): Eukaryota > Metazoa > Chordata > Actinopteri > Characiformes > Alestidae > Hemigrammopetersius > Hemigrammopetersius urotaenia. The sequence continues at coordinate 12,910 of JBBPDC010185768.1, forward strand.
CCCAGCAGTTCCCGTCAAGGTGGTTAGATAAAATCGGCAAACAGCAGAATGTTTCTTTTTCTGGGACGTTTGCAAATATACTCTTTTTGCTCTGTAAGTTAATTACTGCTGACTTTGCAGATATTTTCGGAAATGTCTTTGCCGACTTTGCTATGATGTGTGTGGACTGTAAAGCGCTGATATATATACGATGTACCATGTTAAATAGATGTATCTGACTGGTTGCGTTTGAATTAAGGCGCGTAATAAATAATGTTCTGTGATGATGCACATGCACGGTTTTCTCTTTTTTTTCCATCCCATCGTGATCACTGTGTCCGAGACCAAGACAAGACCGAGACCAAATAGAGTCGAGACCAAGACAAGACCGAGACTCAAAGCCGGTCTCGAGAACTACAGCCTTAGTTCCCCCACACAGCAAAAATAATCAGACAAAATGCATGGTACTGTATATTCGGAGTCACCGCCAAAAACTTAAACTTAAGGCATCTTCTCACACAAGGCAGGCACACAAGGGAGGCACTAAACTCCAGCCCTGCAGTCAGTTCAGACCGCATGTGACTAGCTGTGCTTCAGCGCGACCCCACTATCATATGACGCTCTCTCAGCACATATTAACAACAAATAAAGGAAGAATAAAGCGATTTGAGACCACATTCATACCATGTATAAAGTGAGAAACTCAAAGAGATCCTCCGAACTGGTTTGTGTAGCTCTTACACATTCGAATCCCTTGTCAGAGTGTGGAGTGTGAGTTAATTAAGTGAACAGTGTGTGAAACATGGTGCGAATTAGGTGGTAAACCTCCCTCACCACGCTCCAGCACTGGCGGCAAAGAGATGGATCAAAGCCCTGTGGGCGCTTTCATGTTTCATAACAGTCTCAGAGGAAGCTGAGTGGGACTCGAAGTACCAAATTACCATTTCCGCATGGAGGCCAATTCAGGGGCAATGAGAAGCTTTCAGATATAAACCTCGCTAGAGCATACACACCACCCATCAAAGGTATGGGGATACCTTCCTTTCTTTAAGAGTTATTTCCATAATCACTTATCTTAAGATGAAGCAACTATTTGTCATTTGTGAACACACCACAGCACACAGTGTGAACAGCAGGAGATTATTTTCTGTATTTAACTCAGTCTTGGCCCCACAGTGGTGGAATAAACTCCCTCTTCCAATCAGAGTCCATCGCTGTCGTTAAGCATCATCTGAAGACCCACCTTTGAGACTAACTATGCCTCTTTGTGCTTATTTATTTCTTCTTCCCCATTAAATATGCATTTACTCATAACTCCATGCCTTCCTTACATTTGCTTTACCTTCAACAGGGCTTGTTAAGGCATGTAACTCGATTTAAGTTTAGCTGTAACAGGTTAAAGAACAGATATGGGCTACTTTAGCAGTGATGTACGTCGTTCTGGATATGAGCTTCATGCCATTAATGCAAATGTAACCCATTCACCAAGCGAAGCAACAGGCAGACAGAAACCCAGCGCCTGGGGAGAAGTGTGTGGGGGCGGTACTTTACACAAGGGTATCTCAGTGGTGCCACTACAAGTCCTGGGATTCGATTCCAGACCTATCTGTTTGCAGGGGCAATGCCCTAACCACTAAGCCATTACATAGTTTTTAAATGAAAAAACAATTTAAAGAAAAAATTACATTTACACAATTTTCCATTTAATCCAGAGGAGGACAATCAGCCAAGACACAATTTTGCTTCTTGAGGTTTACACCTGGTCATTCGACATGTTTAGTATCTGAACTGTATTCTAATAAGATGCATTCACATGCATTGACACTTGGCCATCATGGTACAGTACTTATCCCTGGGTTTGATTATCCCTGGGTCCTTTGTTTCCACCAGAGAGTCCGGTTTACTCCCAAAGACACTGATAAATGATAAATTGCCTCTAGGTGTGTGTGTGTTGTGTGTTTGCCCTGCAATGGACTGGCGATATTTTCCAGGGTGTTTCCTTGCCTGCCCCCTGTGACCGCTGGGACAGGCCCCAGCACCTGGTTAAGGATAACCGGCTCAGATAATAGATGGCTGGTTCCGTGGATGCATGCATACTTGCTAGTCTAGCAAAATGCATCTACAGTGAAATCTGATTACTATCTGGCAGGTAATATGCAAAACAGCTCCTCTACCTTCTGCAGCTCTACAAACTTATTTAGAATATTTATAATCATAAATCTGATTAAAGATCAGTCCTCTTCTTGGTGTTGTCTAAAAGGGCTGTGTGCAGTAAAGTTTTGTTACATTTTATAGCTCACAGTAAGTCACACTGTGTCCTAAACTACACTTCCACCTTAAAGAAGAGGTGCGTGTGGTTTGAGCAGTTTGAGAGACATTTTGGGGATGTATTTATGAAACTGGGAAACTTAATTCTTTGTTTGCAACATTAGCTTTAGCTTCAACACTAAAGTAAAGAAGTGAAATTTAGACTTTAAACACATTTACATTTATGGCATTTATCAGACGCTTTTATCCAAAGCAACTTCCATTCTCTACCTACAGGGGGCAGTCTCTCCC
>JBBPDC010185805.1:0-15442 GCA_037974485.1 Hemigrammopetersius urotaenia
ACTAACTGTGGACCAACCCGACCCTCACAGCTGATGATCCCACACACAGTAAGAAGGAGAGGAACTCCACTAATGAATTCTTGAGGAAGAAACTCCTGTTAATTAAACACAATTCCAGGCCAATTCCTCATGAATCTGGGTGAAAAAAAATGCCAAGAGTGTGCAAAGCTGTCAAAGGTGATGTCTTCAATATGAATCTAAAATGTAGGCAATAATAAACACAGAGGAAATCGTTGAATGAGAAAGTGTGTCCAAGCTTATGTTTTCATTAATGCTGGGCAACGATTAAAGTTGTACTTACAATGAATCGCATTGTTATATGCATAATTAAAATATAGTGTAAAAAAAGTACTGCTATATGAACAAAAGTGTTATAACATTTTGTTTGCAGACACTAAACAGATAAGGAGCTTTTTATCAGCAGTATTCCCTTTAAACACTGTTACAGTTCAAATATGTCTAAACGGAAACATTAATGTAATCAAACCAAGGCTATTTGCCACTGCAGGGCATTCCCGTTTTATCTAGTTTGTTAAACAAAAACAAGTTCTGTATCCGAATGCAGGGTCATTAAAGTCTGTTTGTATAATGGTCAGGTGTCCCATTACTTTTGGCTATATTATATAATATGGATAGAGTAATGGGACACCTGACACAGGGTGTGAGAGCACAAAAAGTGCGATAAAATAATTGTGTGTTAAGTAAATAATGTATTAATGCCAAGCCCTGGTTTTAATCATGTAGAATTCACTTACTATGAACAAATGGCTGAAAACATTGTGTAAATGTATTTCATGTTCAAATGTTTGTTTATTTTGTTGCCTGATTGTACAGTCAAACAAAATTCTATAGGCGTACACTGTCTGTATGCAGGTTGGCTGAATCTTGTTGTAGGCATTCTGTTCCATTACTTCTTAGCTACATTAGCTTTGTAGGTCCAGTGAAAGAAGCAAACCGTGATTTGGCAAAAGGGGGAAGCTTAAAATTTTTTACATTCTATAACTGGTAACACGGTTTGTCTGTATTATGCACACCAGAATTATCATTTTATATATAAAAAGAACTCTTTTTGTCTCTTAGGCCCCTGGTGACTGTGACTCAGCTGACACCGACACTCCAAATCCTGAATCCAGCCAGACTTTGTCTTCTGTTGCCCCTGACTGCCCCGGACAGGCCGCCCTCCCTCTAGCCCCGCACGTCCCGGCCAAATCCCAGCGCCGAGCTCCTCATGGTAGGAGACAGCAGGGCGAGTACAGAGGCAGGAGAGGGAGCGAAAAAAGAGGAGGAAGGAACGGACAGCTGTCACATGGAATTCCTCCACTTGTAGTGGAAGATCTCGCCAAACTGAGTGTGTCCTCCACGGAAATCAACCACAGTTCACTGGAGGACGGTTTAGTCCCTCAGAACAGTGACCTGCACACTGAAAGCACAGAGAAAGGACCCTCCCTCGAGCCCAGAGCCGACAAAGAGCACACCAGCCCCCCTGGAGGTGAGGATTGTGTTGCCACAAGCCACCAAGTCCCATCAGGAGATCAACGTGAACAAGAAATCAGTCTGTCCAACCTGAACTCTGTAGAAGATGCGGCTCAGACAATCGTCACGGACGGACAACCAGAGAGAGGCCTTAGAGACCGGGGAAGGAGGCCGAGGGGGCCGCAGTACGGCCGCTGGCACGAAAGAGCCCCCAGAGGCTCGAACCAGTGGGACGGCGCCGGAAGTGCGTATCACCGAGGCGGGAGGGGGCACAGGGCCAGGGGTGGCGGGTTTAGTCATCACCACCGAGGCGGGGGGCCACACAGGGGAACCGGGAAGATGCTGCACCCGAAAACCGAGATTGAGTTAAAGAAGGAAAGGGTTCTATGACAGAGGCAGAAGGGGGGGCACCGACAGAGAAGAAGCTTCCCTCCCATGTTTACCAGATGTACCTCCATCATAATGGTGTCCGTAATAAAGCACTACACAAACGCTGCAGTAAACTGTGTCTGTGTGTTCCTGCTCCACACACACACACATCCAAGATAATCACTAGAATGGAAAATGTCCTTATGAAACCTAAAAATGTGCTCCCAGAGGAGATCTTTAGGGTTTATTGACAACAAAACTGCTCCAATATGGTTTATTATTATTGCAGACAACTATAGAACCTTCAAGTTTCATTGTACAAAGTACTGTATTTGCCTACGACTGGCCATGTGGTTTTCATTTATTTTCTCAAACAGGATTCTGTGTTTGCATACAGGTGTCATTTTATTTTGAATTACAGAATTTAAGTTAATTTTATTTTGTTTGAATGCATTGTGTGTGTGTGTGTGTGTGTGTGTGTTTTGCCTGCCTGCATGGGGCTTGAGGCTTGTTTTATCTGATTTGCTCACAAAGTGATGTGCAATTTTAGTTTGTTTTTAAATGTATCGAACACACTGCTGTGTTTGTCTGCAGTGATGTGTGTTTATATTTTATTTAATTTTTATTAAAATTGCGATTTTAAAATAGTGTACCTTATTTGTGTATGCGTGGCTCTGTTGTCTGTGTATCTGGCTCGTGTGTGTGTGTATATAGATAGATAGGTAGATAGGTGTGTGTATATATAGATACATAGATGTGTGTGTGTGTGTGTGTGTGTGTACACATTGTATATAAAAATATATGCATGTGCGTCCGTCCGTCCCCGTGACCCAGTGCGCATGCGTTAGTGTGTGAGGGCGCGAGGTGTGTGTCAGTGTTGTTTGCGTGCTGGTTGTGTTTGAGAGAACCGGGCCGCAGTTTGAGCTCCTCTTCGGGTTCCTTTACCCGCAGGAGTATCGTGATTAGCGCCGGTATTGATCCGGCGATGGATGATCGGGACCCCGGGTCGGGAACGCGCACCTCTTTCTGCTCCAATGGCAGCGGGGAGGACGACTATCCCGAGGCCGCGAGTGACGCCGGGGGCTCGAGTTCGCTGCGACTCAGTGACGGGTCCACCTTCGGCAGTATCAGGGAACAGGAGGGGACGGTGGATATCGGGGAGACGTATTTGTGTCAGAGAGCGGATAAAACTTGGCGTGAGTTCAAATTATTAACATTAAACAGTAAATTAAACGTGTGTGCGTTATATAATTGTGATTTTTGTGTGTTAGCAAAAGTATACAATTCCTTCTGTTTGTAAACAAACCGCACCTCTTTGTTTACTACTCGTCAACCCCGTATACCCTTAATAAAGTAGTTTAATTATTTAATTGTATAACGTTACATTACATTCATTTGGGAGACACTTTTATCCGAACCCACGTAGAATACAATAAAGTATTTTTGTAATTACAAGACACGGGAATGTACCGAGAAACCAGATGATAGTTGCAGCTCTGTATATGCTTGTGTCTTATAACTATACATATAAAAGAGATTAAGCATATCGAGAAAACCCTCAAGTTTCTGGACAGTGTGAGAAGCAGCGTTCTAAGTAACAGATCTATAAGTAGGGAACAGTGCAGAAGAATCTGAGCCGGTTCATATAGAAGCGCAGGTGTTTTGATTATTAAGTGCACTTTGACAACTAGCGTATTTAAGTATCAGTGTTTTGTGCACCGATATATTATCTATTGTGTTTATACCCAGCATTTGTGTACGTAGCCCAGTGTATGTCATGCTACATTTTTTTTTGTTGGATTTTTTTTAGACTTTAGATAGTCAGGCACCTAATTATACTTGGTTATTTGTTTTAACTGAATTTTCACATATTAATACACAACATTAAAACAATACAACAAGAATGTTCATAAATTTAAAAGTGTATTGAATCTTCGGGTGCTACTCAGTAGCAGCTTTAATGTCTTATCTTTAATGGCAACTTTGTTGTATATGCTTTGTCTCACAGGGGGTGCCCTGAGTATTTTGTTTTTTCTTTCTCTGTAGACTCAGCTGAGGTCATCCAGTCTAGACTAAATGAACAGGAAGGCAGAGAGGAGTTCTACGTCCACTATGTCGGATGTAAGTTTACATTTTTTAAAAAAATGGTCTGCTTTTCTGGTTATCCACCTTGCAACCACATACCATATACCTCTTTACATATGGTACGGTATACACACTAAAATGCTGGCAAAATCAGAAACAAAACCAAATCTTCCTTTTCTGTTTATGAATTTTGTCTCTTCATCCTCGTCCAACCCCCCGAATAGTTAACAGACGCCTGGATGAGTGGGTTGGAAAGGCACGGTTGGCTCTGACAAAAACTGTGAAGGATGCGGTGAGGAAGAGTGTGGAGGAATGTGGGGCAGGCGATCTCGTGGACCAACCGGAGAGAAAGATCACTCGGAACCAGAAACGCAAACACGATGAAATCAACCATGTTCAGAAGGTAGCTGGAGGCAACTGCTCAGAATTTGAATAGCCTCAGAACTCAGGCTCTGGAAATTTACTTTAAAAATGAAGTGTTACATAAGTCACCAAAGTACAGCTCTTAAAAATCAAATAATACACAAAATGCAATCAAGAACTGAATCTCAGGTGCATCTCTCGCAGCGCCCAATGTAGGGGTTAAAAGGAGCCGTTTCAGGTTTAGCCTTTTTAAACAAATTTTGTCTCATTGTTTATACACAATGAGTTGCCCATTGTCGGGCACAGATGACAGTCTGATAACTGACAACTTGGCATGCAGTACATATCGGGATGTCTGTGCTTTTGTGGACAAAGTGTCCAGAGCTGAGACTGAATACACATATTTCATTATTTTAACTGCTGTGAAAGACTACGGTTACAATCTGTGTTTTTCCCCAGTAAACATAGTTTGTATGAATGTTTTCTTCCTCAGACCTATGCAGAGATGGACCCCACTACAGCCGCCCTAGAGAAAGAGCATGAGGCGGTAAGAGATTGTTGGTGCTCCCTTTGTAAACTAAAGGAAACTACCTGACGCCCCCTTCACTTGCGGTAATCTGATCATAAGTGGACAACACTAAATACTGCACTAAGCAACTGAACAGCTTTTTTGTTCATTTCTCCCCCTCTCTTTACAACTTGTGTCAGCCATGTGACCTGCTGTGTAAACACAGCTTTAATCTGCTTTTAAATGATGTCACTCCAGATCACCAAAGTGAAATACGTGGACAAGATCCAGATTGGAAACTTCGAGATCGATGCCTGGTACTTCTCTCCGTTTCCTGACGACTATGGAAAACAGCCCAAGCTCTGGATTTGTGAATACTGCCTGAAGTACATGAAATACGAGAAGACCTTCAGATACCACCTAGTCAGTACAGTTAAACAACAGGGGGTGCTGTGCATCCTTTTCAGACACATCGAAGTCAATATATCCTTGGATGTGCCCTGCTGACATATAAATGCTCTTTTCTTTCTTTTTCTCCTGCTTGTCTTGAAGAATCAGTGTCAATGGCGGCAACCCCCCGGAAAGGAGATTTATCGCAGAGCCAATATCTCGGTGTACGAGGTAGATGGCCGCGACCATAAGGTGAGCTTCAACTCAATTCATCTTTTCCCCTTAGATGCAGGCCCCAGCTATGATCTTAATAAACGAGACAGTAATAGGCAGAGATGGGGTGGGATGAGAGAAGTATCTTATTGTGTTGTTAATAAGCAGCTTGACATAAAGAGGTAGTGAATTTGTGTTTATTTCAAATTCAAACTGATTTGCCTGCAGATCTACTCCCAGAACTTATGTCTGCTGGCCAAGCTCTTCCTGGACCACAAAACACTATACTTTGATGTGGAACCGTTTATCTTTTACATCCTCACTGAGGTCAACAGACACGGGGCACACATTGTGGGCTACTTCTCAAAGGTGAGGAGTTTTTGTCCTATTTTGATGTTTTTCATGTTTGCTGCTTTCTCTCTCTCTCGCTCTCTCTCGCTCTCTTGATAAGCAAAATGCTCAGTTCAAATGAGCAACAATGTCAGTATTGGGGTAATTATCACCACTCTGCTAAAGCTCAGGACCTCAAACCTGTGTATTGTGGGGAGAACTGAAGGAGGAGACACGTTCACAGTGCTGCTGTATTGGTCAGACACATCTGGCACAAGGGTGAAGTTCATTTAGCAACTCCAGGCAGTGGCCATGTAGTCCATGAACTACGAGATGCATTATAACACAGTTATGGCTGTGACTGAGCTTAACTTCACCGCTTTTACTCTTTCCATGCTAAAAAAAAAAATTAACTCCATGTTTCAATGAGTGTGAAACTGAGCAGCTTGACCTCAGCCACACTATTAATACACTGTTGCCACCTACTGGATATACTTTGTATTACAGTAACAAACAAGATTTTGCTTTGCTATGAAATGTAAATATTTTACCTTTTTACTTTTAAAAGTCACCTTGAAAACAAATATGCAAGTATCACCAGCCATGAAAATGCTGTTTAGACTCATATGGTTTCATATATTTTCCTTGGACAGGAGAAAGAATCTCCCGATGGGAATAACGTTGCATGCATCCTCACACTTCCTCCATACCAGCGCAGAGGATATGGAAAATTTCTCATCGCGTTCAGTAAGCTGAAGCTTCTGCAATCCAAACTGTAACACAAACACTGTGGCCCCTGACTAAATAAATAGCTTAAATGAAGTTGGTGTATTCTGTCCACAGAGACTGTATTTTTACTCTGGATGTTCATGCAATGCAACACACCATGTTTATGTATTTTCTCTTGTAGGTTATGAGTTGTCGAAACTGGAGAGTACAGTGGGCTCTCCGGAGAAGCCTCTGTCAGACTTGGGGAAGCTAAGCTATAGAAGTTACTGGTCGTGGGTGCTGCTGGAGATTCTGCGGGATTTCAGAGGAACGTTGTCAATCAAAGATCTGAGGTAGACTCACCACGATACAGCAACAACTGATAGTACATTACCTCTCAAATGCAGCGTCATGGTCACCAGGTTCACAGGCTGACACACTAGGCTTCTGCTACCCTTGTGGACATATATAGGGTATATTGTGAGCACTCAAAACCTTTCGTCCATCGTTAAAACAAGGGTTATTTCTTCCGTCCACAGTCAGATGACGAGCATCACGCAGAGCGACATCATCAGCACGCTGCAGTCCCTGAACATGGTGAAGTACTGGAAGGGCCAGCATGTGATCTGTGTCACCCCCAAACTCGTGGAGGAACATCTGAAGAGCGCACAATACAAAAAGCCCCCCATCACAGGTACAGTAACTTAAGGGTTAAAGTCCAGTCTGACACGTACTTTGGGTCTAAAACTTTTAGCATGTTAATGAATCCAGGCTTCTCCACAGTATGTATGACCACCATATCATTTGCAATATACATCACAACAGCGTTTATCACCTTCCGCTGTGCCCCATTCTTATCATATGGCACTAGGGCATTAACACAAAAGTGGACTTCAGAGACATGAGTCAGCGGTAACGGTACCGCTAGCACCGCAGAGAGTGGCTGCGCTTGGAATTAAACGATAAAATCGATATATCGTCCACCTCTATAACAACATTTAGGTCTGCTTATGGATTTTAATAACAGGGAAGGTACTTTAGGAAGTGGAGCTTTGTTTTTTGTTATTTTGCTGTTTGTTAATTATCCACGGGTCTCCCACAAGTCTGATGGGAGCAGCTGGGCCTGAAGGACGTAACAGGTGTTAATGTTAATAATACAGTTTAATGCCTCAGCTTTGACAGCATTCGTTTGTATTTGTTTAGTTCTATTTTTAGTTTCTATTTGTTCAGTTCTAGCCCTGTTTTAACTCCAGCGCCCTGCAGACTGGGTTTGTGTGGGTTTTTTGTGGACACTTACGTAAACCCTTGCCTTATGTCTTTTTTTTTTGTTGTTGTTTTTTGTCTCAGTGTGGCTTTTAAGTTTTAAATGTAAATGCCTGACATATAAAAGCTGTTTTTGTCTTTGTGCTTTGTATAAATGAGCACAGTGTCCTTCAGTAATCCCTGTTTTTTTTTTTCCTCTCCCTCTCTCTCTCCACAGTGGACACTTTGTGTCTCAAATGGGCTCCGCCTAAACAGAAACAAGCCAAGCTGTCCAAGAAGTGAGGCCCTCCACCACAGAGATGTTCAGACTGCGTCAGGACAGATCAATAAAAGCCTCCCGCTCTGTTTAAAAGCGTTCGAGGGAAGGTGTAAGACTGTACATTGCTTTTTTTAAATAAATGAAAATAGTGATATTCACTCTTTCTTTGTGTATTTAACTCCTCTGCTCAGTCTGTTACTGTTTATTTTAGAACCGCTGCCTGTATCACCCTTTCTCTCTATGCGAGCGCACAGACTCAGTAAAGCGGTTAATTTGTTTGCCACAAAGCTCTAAAAAGCGGCAAATGCTGTACTGAATTATTCAGTTAACAATATGGGATTACCTATTGCTCGGATCGCGGCCGGTAAATGTGAGCTGAAAGGAGAGCCTGCAGTAAAGTAGAAGGAAGCATTTGTCATCATATAAGAAAAGGAGTGTCTGAACTGTATGACCCCTTCATGTTTAGTTTTAAATAGACCTATGGTTGGTGTAAGAACAGGGCTTTAAGTGATCCCTTCTGAAGTAGTGCTGTATATGATCTACTGCACAAATAACACATGGCTGACTGAACAAATGAGGCTCTTTTTTGTTTGTTTTCTAGTAAGTTTGAATCCTTTCCCAGGTTTGACAGCAAAGTCAAAAGTTCAAAGTAACTGTATTAGAAAGAAAAAATATTCCATTTCAGTTTAATGTATCCTCACTGGAACCAAACCCTGTATCTCCGATTTTCAGTGTTTAACATTAGGACATAGCAGTGGTTTGAACTGTGCCAAAATCTCATGACAAAGCGACCAATAGAAATGGGTTGTTTGGTTTTGTTCGTTTTTTGCATTAATTTAAACTGAAAGTAATGAATGAGTAAAGTTACTTTTTTTGGAGACCAAGACTTTGTTCTAACACCAAGATGTAAGTTCTTTACATTTGTGTTGAATTAAAAACTTAGAACTGCATCAATATGTATATATTTCAATTATTAAAGAAACTTGTACAAATATCTGTAAACCTGAAAACATCCTTCAAAGGTAGGAATAAATACAGTACTTTTGAAAAAGCAGTGACCATCATTTTGTGTGTTTTGTTTCCCGTCAAAATGGCCACTAAGTATTTAACGTATGTAGGTGAGCATTTCGTTTTTAGTGCTACAAGTAAAGGAAAGCATGAGTTTCTAAAACAAGTTCAAAGACTGATTAAAATAGAGAGAGAACATGGGACTCCTAACAACCACGCAAGACCTGGCAGAACACTGATACTGCCCCTCTCAGATAAAATGCTTCATCTTTCATTCATCCTTCCACTATGAAAAGACGACGTAACGCTGCAGGGATGTACATCTGCTCACCATGCTGTTAATGAGAAACAAATGGACTATAAGAAGTAAAACTCCCAAACTGAACATCTGAGATGTTGATGAGGTAAACCTGTAATTGTGATCGACATGATGAGAAGCAGAAAGCCAGACAACGACTCTGAACTTCAGAGGCATTTTAAAGAAGCAAGAAAAACAGCTCTGGGGAAAAAAAGTGTTTTATAAGAAAGAAATGGTGTGGATTCACTAAGCACAAACATCTGGTGAAGGATGAATGTGGACAAAAGTATTGGGACACCTGTTTTTTAAGGTTTGGGCCAGGACTATTACTTCCAGTGAAGGATAATCTTAATGCTTCCAACTTTGTGGACCCAGTTTGAGGAATAACCTTTTCTATTCCAGCATGACTGTGTTCCAGTGCACAAAGCGAGCTCCATAAAGACTTATCTTTTATTCTTTCTTTCTGTACTGCGAATGCTAATGACAAAAGTCTTTCCCTTTGGCGCTAAATAATGTCCTTTCTCATGTCATCTTTTCTTCTCATGTTTGAAAACAGATCACCTGTACTTAGACAGGAACTGGTAGCTTAGTGGATAGGGTGTTAGCGCTGCGACTAGGAAGTTTTGGATTTGAATCCTAAAGCTGCTAAGCGCCTCTGAGTTACCCTTGAGTAAGGGACCGTCCCCAGGCGCCGTGTTCCTGGCTGCCTGCTGCTTCCCTTCTTGAATGGGTTAAATAGAGAGTAAGAATTTAATGCTGTTCACAGTGTGTGCTGTGGTGTGTTCATGTATGACAGAATGGTCACTTTCACTGAAAGGGTGGTCCCTGACTTTTGCACAGTATGAGGCCTCACTCATTTGGAGAGTTAAAAGTTTTATTATCTTTTATTCTTTGTTTTTCCACTGAGCATCCGAATGACAATAGAATCGTTCCTATTTTATCTCATGTTATCTTATGGAGGCAGAACACCTGTGGCTACTGGAAGCGCAGGTGTGTGACGTGGCAGCTTTTCATTGGCTGGTGTGCCCAGGTGAAGCCCTGCCCCATTCTCGCTCACCTGTGGGCCTCCGAACGGCAGCATCTCCCAGCAGCACGAAGACTCTGAGCTATGAGGCACCTTTCTGACCAAACCAAGGCGATACAAAGGAAAAACAATGAGGAATCTGTAAAATATATAAATTATAGACACGAATGAGCAGCTTATACTCAATTCGCGACTGTTTTTGACCTTTTCTGGGTATGTAAACACACTTTTGCGATTTATTTTCTTTTACGTTGACGCAAGGGAGCTTTCTCACAGTAATTATACACCTTAAAATACGCTTTTTAGGTTTAAAACATACGTTTTTATGACACAGCAGGCTAAACGAGCCAAAAATTGTGCTAACGAGCATGTAGCTAATACACGGTTTTGGGAGTTCTATTTAAACTTCCGACGGCTGATATGTTAGAATACAGTTTGTAAACTATATTTAAATCAATAAAATCTGTTTTAAAACAGAGTTTTAATTGTTTCATCCCCAGATATGTTACCTTCTGACTCTTCAGGGATGCGGATGCTCTATTTTGCTTTGGTTGCTGCAGGTGAGTTGGCGTTAAATCAGCTCTTTTCCGACAGAAATTCAGGTTTACCAAATAAAAGTACGCGTTGTTTAAGCAGATTACCTATTTTACTGCTTACGTACAATAGTTCTACAACTTAAATAAAAACTTTAACCAAAAATAAAACGAATTTTGCTTCAATCTTGGGGGAATCCCTCCGCCCAATAAAGTAGAGCCCTTTGCATTAAGAAAAACCATAGAGCCGTAAAAAAAAGTGTGAACTAATAAAAACATTTTTAAAAAATGTAATAGATAAATGTAATTCTTTATTATCTGACTTATTATCTGACTAAAACAACTGTACTGTTAAACCCTCCTTTTGAATTTGGGGTCTATTTGACACCATTCAATGATAATGCCTATAAATAAATATGTTTGTGCTTCATATTAAATAATTGTTCTGATTTAAATGGGCACAAACTGAAACACATAATTAATGTGATATGTTTTTATTGTCTGTGCACATTTTGTACACATCGGTGTTCTTTTTTATATCAGTTTTGACATAACGTCAGCTCGTTATGTTTGTTTTCAGTGGTTACAAACGGATTTTCTATTCTATTTCTATTCTTGATTATACATTGTGCAATTGACGGAGTGGCTACATTGAAAATTGGATGAAAAAAGTTCCCCACGTCAGTTTCAGGGTTGTTCTCGCCCGTGACCCCAGTGATCTCAAGCCTAATATACAGAATTGTTTAATGTAGAAACTTCTGCTTTACAAAAAGTCATTGTTTATTCAAAGATTTCGGTGTTTTAACAACACTTTTAGACGTTACATGGACATTTGAAGCTTCTAACATTTAGGTAACTTTTTTACTGTGTGTTGGAGTGTAACAGTTAATCATTCACTAATCTTTAAACTTGAAAATGTTCATAATTTCAATAAAAACAAGCCCTTATCATGGAAGGTATTTTAAAATAAGAGATATCACAGAAATGTTTCAGCATATACTACTCTACAGTCTGTGTGGCTCATGAATGCAAAATTTCAGTTAAAAAAAGCCCATATCGCATTCAATTTTCTTTTTAAGTGGAGATATTTACAATTAACATTTACCATCCCTGTGGTTCATATTTGCAAAATTAGCCTGTTTGGTCCTGCCTGTTTTTGTGACATCACAAACATTCCATTTACACCCACCTGTTCAGTCAGCTGCAGTTTAGCTCCATGCCTTCATGCTCAAGGCACTTGTTTGAATGAAGCAACCAATCAGAAGGTTATATATCCGTGTCTTAAAGGCCCAGTAACAGAAACGGCCTGTCTCACTCTAGGAGGTTAAGAGAGAGTGGAAAACTGTAATGTAAACAGTCGTGTAAAAATAAACGATGACCATTTCTGGTGTATAAACTCACCTGCTAATGCCCTAAGTGGACCTCAGGGAATAAAACTGATCTGAGCCCTTTACAATCTTATACTATGGAGGCCCATATTACTGCCTCTGGCTGTGACCTCACTATAGAATATCTGGGTTTATGTTACAAACGACACCCGGTTGCATGGCCACAATGCGATTTGGCTCAGGTGTTTGTTTCTCACACTCGTTCTTTTGATCACGCAGGTGTGTGCCTCATTCAGACATGCGAGACGCAAGGTAATCGTGTAAATACACTGGTTTCCTTTCCATACGGTCTTTCTCATCCTTGATGCCTATAGCACTGTATTCTGTGTTCTGTGTGGGTCTGATTGCTGTAGAATGTGGAAGGCCTCCTCTGTGGAGTCGCATCGTCGGCGGGACCGCGGCTCGAGAGGGGGCGTGGCCTTGGCAGGTAGACATTCAGATGGGAGCGAACAGCCACATCTGTGGAGGATCCCTCATCTCCAGAGACTGGGTCCTTTCTGCTGCTCACTGTTTTACTAAGTAAGTTGTGAAGCAACTTAAGCAATTAGCCACTGGAGAGGGTGAGTTATGGTGCCTGATAACACCCCTTAGCTATGGTGAAATCACACTAATACATGGCCTTCAATGGCCTGTTGCTATAACCCTGCAACAAATGGTAAATTGTTGTCATGCGACAAAACAGCTCCTTATATGGAAGTTCCCCCCCGGTGTGTGTTGGTTCTCGAGGTGTCATACATCATGCTGAGCTTTGTTTGGTGTTCCTGTGTCACGTAGAACCAAAGTTATTGTCCTTTAAAAGCATAATAATAATAATAATAATAATAATAATAATAAACACTACAGGGGTTTAAAAATGGTGTCACACACTAATGAACATAAAGAACAAAAATATATATATTTTAGGTGCTAGAGACAAACAGAAAAAACGTGTAGGAGAACAAACACCAGTTTTAGACGAATTGACCTATTCATATTTACTGATATCAGATTTTACTAAAATGCCTTAAAAGAAACATCCTTATGAATAAAATATGCCTTTAATTGAAGCTTTATTTAAACTGATGTGTCTTCCCTATGGTTGAATCCATTCTCTCCGCTGTAGTGATGATTGGCAGACAGTTACTGCAGTAGATATTTGTTTGCCTAGCAGCATAAAAAAAATCAAAAAACATCCGACCCCAAAGCACTTATAGTTTCATTCTTCCTCCCACCTCATCAGAGGGGTTTCCTCTGGCCTTTAAACAGGGACTTCCCACTCTAGAGACAACTGTGGCACTTCAGTAGGAGGTGAGCAGACATATTCCCTACAGGTGTAACGATGGTATTTGCTATTTGACTGTGCTGTCACTTTAACAGTAGGCTACGGTTGCTAAACAACCAAATGGTTAACAAAACGTTTTCCAAGAACAGTGCAATGTCGTTTTGCTCATTAATATAAAGATGTGAGGTGTTATTACATTGTTATATATATATATATATTCACTTAGACTTTAGAACTGTCCATTTTATGATTTAATTTTGATACAGTTAGGTGACCTGGGGATGGGAATCTCAGCAAGGGGTTTCTGATAAAGTGGCCTATGTTTGGTATTTCTTGTGTATGATCTGTATCTCTCCTCAGCCCTTCAGACGTGTCCTCATATCGTCTCTACATGGGCCGCTATCAGCTGAACGGCTTTAACCAGTTTGAGATGTCCAGCAGTGTGAGGAGAGTGGTGGTTCCTGACGGTTACTCCACGCCGCAGGGGGGGCGAGACGTAGCGCTGGTCCAGCTGAACAGGCCGGTCAACTGGACAGACAGAATCCAGCCTGTGTGTCTGCCGGACTCTGAGCTGACCTTCTACAGCGGGACTCTGTGCTACGTCACAGGCTGGGGGGACATACAGGTGGGAGGTGAGGACGAGATCATCACTAATTTACTTTTTTATCTTATCTGGGGGTTTTCCAGCACTTCTAAAAGTCTGAATGTGAGAATCAGTAGTGCAGACATACACCCTGAACTTTAAAATTAGTGTTTTCAATAATATAAAACCAGCCAGCCTAAATGTGAAAGTGACCATTCTGTCATACGTGAACACGCCACAGCACACGGTGTGAACAGCACGAAATTCCTCCTCTGCATTTAACCCATTCACCAAGTGAAGCAGGGGGCAGCCAGGAACGGTACCTTGATTAGGGTTCCTCAGAGGTGCCTAGCGGTCTTGGGAATGTATAAAATGTATAAAATTGTTACATTTCTGTTCCTCTGCAATTTCATAGATTTCAGGTCAATTGTTGGAATCTTAGTTCATCAACACTTTTAAAATGACTGAAAAGTTGAGAGTTAATTTCATTTCTATAGTTCATCATATTTCAAAAATCAAGGCAGAGAGGACGACAGAAAAGAATGTAAACAGATATTTATTGCATATTATTTGTCCTTTTTTATACACAGCAGCTAGTTCCAATCCGCTCAACCTGTTCTGGAAAAGATACATTAGGCTGGATTTGAGCTTAATTTCATTTTCAACATTGACAGTGAAATAACTGGTTTTACACCCAAAATAATGCACTGAATATTTAGTACTATTTGGAAGAATATGAATGAACATCCGTTCTGTCCTTGCATTTCTTGACTCACGCCGTGCACTATGACACTATCTTTAATGCAGAAGACTGACATTTCAGGAAGAAGCACATTTGTGAATCTTGAATCTGTTGTATAAAAGCAACAGAACACTTTAAGTCTTAAACAACAACACGGCTACGATGAGATACCACTGAATAGTATGTTGTCTCTAGTTTGTGTTATTTAATTCTAAAATTGAACATTTTAATGCTGTAATTAATAATTAATAAGTTATTTCAAATGACTGAAGTGCAGCCAATATCTTTTAATAATGACTGACTGTACCTCTTTACTGACGTTTTTGCGTATCTTCAGTGTATGTTAATGTAAGGAATTAGGTTGTTTTTCTATCACTTGTGGATTTCTGTTAAATAATTTCTGTTTAAATCATTTCTATCCCTCCATCCTTCTCATAATGTAAAGAAAAGTCGAGTCTTTAAGTGAGGGGAGAGAAGGAGAGTGGGAGGAAAAGATGTTTTCTTTATCCACGTTTTTATTCTGCAGTGTCATTCCCCGCTTTTCTTCATCAAATACCATTTCCATTATACTATTTTTAAATTATATATCCAAACATTTCATACAAGATATCACTGAGCGCAGATACACACTTTACAAATAGAAA
>JBBPDC010185814.1:0-15441 GCA_037974485.1 Hemigrammopetersius urotaenia
GAATGTGTGAAACTCCAGAGAAAAGTATGGTCTGTATTATCCTTTCTGTTTAGTGGATAGAAGGACTATCCATCCCACATTTGTGTAGCGGTGTGTATGCACCTTTGAAAACGTATTACTGGGCTGAAAGTCATTAACCATACTTTGGATCGTACATTTTGTGCGTGAGATCGCAAATAACGGCAGTGCAAAAGGCTGGTCAGGTAAAATGTGCTAGGTAATGTTTATTTAACAATAATAAATAAGACATTTATTTATTTTATTACTTCTCCAGTTCCGACAGCAGAACCGTTAACGTCAGAGCTTATTGGTCGCCCGGTCTTTTATATTTAGTACCAGGTCTCGGTACCCATCCCTAGTGCTGGGTGATAAAACGATACAGATAACTATTGCAAAATGTCTTTTCCTTGATAGAACCAACGCATATAGTCGATGAAAAGTCTATAGAACTAGTTCCGTCTAGCTTTCAACTAGAAGCCAATGATAAAGAGAACAATGGTGTGCCGAACCAATCGCGTGAAAGCTGATGTCATTTAGGTTGAGCTGCTCACACGCTAAAGCTGTAGGAGAGAAAGCGAGCGAGAAACAGAGAAAATGATGACAAAAAAAACAAACAAAAAAAAACACATACAGACGAATACAACAGAGACAACAGATACCACCCAAGGCTCAAAAGAAGAGGACATTGTTAAAAAAAAGGGTCAGAGGAATTCAGTAGTTTGGATATATTTTGGCTATTTAAAGTCTGACACGAAGCAGAGTAGCGCACACTTCAAACTGTGTCTAAAGCATGTTCCTACAAAGACCGGTAATACTACAAATCGTTTTTACAATCTGAAGCAGTGCCATCCCTTAGAGCATGCACAATGCAAAACATTACAGTCCAAAACCCAAGCAAGCGCTGGTGTTCCCCCTAAACCCAATAGTGTGCTACCTGCTCTTCAGCAACACACTCTACTTTCACCAGTACCATGCCATGACAAAAAAAACACAAAGAGACACGGAGATATCACAAATGCAATAGCCTATTTTATTGCAAAAGACATGATGCCACTGAGCATGGAGGAAAACAGCGGATTTATTCGACTGATTAAAGTAATTGACTCATGTTACAAAGTCCCTGGCCGTAAACACTTCTCTCAGATGGAGTGTGAGTGAGTTGCCAGGCAAAGCGCTATTTCAGGGTATATACTAGAGATGCTCCGATCAGCATTTTTGGGGCCAATTACCGATCACCAAGATCATGATCTGCCGATTGCCGATCACAGAATGGCAGGGAATGGGATTCTTTTATCTATAATCTAGCAGAGTTTGAAGCATTTGTAGAAATGAAACTAACTCTAAATTAACTATATTGGAAAAAAACTGTAGAAATAGGCTAGAGTCAAGATCTTGAAGAACCACCAAGTGTTTATTTTAGAAAATGAGAAGGATTTTTTACTCGCGTTTTTACTTTTCTGTATCTAAAATCTTAACATTAGCGCTAGCATTAGCATTAATGCTAATGAACTTCTTTAAGCCTTGTCTGGTGCCAATTGTGTCAGAAACCAAGAAATATAAATCCCTCTGATTTCATCCCCATGATTTCATCACGACATACATTGCAAACGGCTAACTTTCCGTCTTTATCGGACACTTCGAAAAACTTTCGAACTCATGTTGCCACTGGTAAGCTCCGCTCTGCTGCTGTTTACCTGTGCGCCGTGCTGCATGTGTGAAAAAGTCGCGCGAGTAATCTACGTCGAGTGATCAGCGCTTTTGGGGTTCGTCGATCAAGCTATTTTTAGCCAATATCGGCCGATCATGATCTTAGGCCGATCAATCGGAGCATCACTAGTATATACAGCAATCCTTAAGTTAAATTTAATACCTTTTAATACCTTTTTTTACTACCTTTGGTAGTATTTGGTAGAATTTTTTTTAAAAACATCATGGCACAGAGTTGCAAGTGTTAATCAACGACCTTTCTAACGTTTACACAGATTTTGACATAACACTGTACAACAGAATAGATTTATAGACTTACTGATGTTGCACATTTATTTCACTTCATGAGTAAAAATAAAACTACATAAAATGTGCAACAAAGACACAGTTCCAACAAAATGGCTGGCATACACTGCATGAACTGTTGATGCATTACAAACTGGCATCTGCTATATGAACTGGTGAACTGCTATTACTTGATTTTACCATAAACCAATATTTTAACATGTACTATAGGCCTAATATGAACTAATGACCAAAGTGCATTAGCTCCCATACATTTGCCCATGAAAACGCTGATGGTTGTCTGGACATAAGCCAGTTGACTACCCGGTTGTCGAACGACCACTGAATACGATGTCCGCATCAAACATAGCGTACAAAGTTGAGACTCATGCATTAAAGCAAAAAAATCTGTCAGGAAACAGCTTGTAGCCTGTAGGCTACTCCGCAGCCATCAATATTTAGCCATCAATATTCGGCAAACTGCAGAAACCATAATGTTTATTTTTATTTTTAGGAAGAATAACTAAATCGTAATTTAACCAAGGAAAAAGACAGCCTTACCAGAACTTTGTCTGCCGAAGCTTGTTTACCCATTGCTTGTTTACCCCCCAACAAAACTTGCTTCTTCTGATCTGCATCCATCTTTATCATCAATCAATCAAAGCTTTAGCACCCTACGTTGATGGAAATCCGTCATAGCGACGGAAAAATAATCCATATGAGACTTCAGGATTGAGATGAGGATATTTGATTATGTGCCCAGATACGCTAAAGCCTACGTTTAAATGAACTAATGCAAACATTAGCAGATAGAATTTCATTTTTTTTAAAACAATACAGCTAAAACCAAATTTAACACTTTTAATGGCCTTAAATTTGGCTATTTTGATTGATCACTTTTTAATACTTTTTAAAACCCCGCGGACACCCCGTATTTGTGCATCCTTGCAACCAGCACTACCTCTGAGAGGGTGTTTAGCATGGGTGGTAATATTGTGACCTGCCACAGGGCAGCTTTAAAACCTGAGGCAGTGGACAGACTTGTCTTTCTTGCCCACAACCAGTGTTGGGCACGTACCTTTAAAAAAGTAATTAGTTATAGTTACTAGTTACTTCTCACAAATATTAACTGAGTTAGTAACTGAGTTACATCATGATAAAAATAACTAATTACCAGGCAAAGTAACTATTGCATAACTTAAAAAAATATCTAATTTAATACAACTATAAAATAAATGTAAAATATTGTACACTAATCTACACTATTTTAATTGTTGTGGGACAACGTGAGAGACGACTATTAAATTCAACATTTCTGCCGCCAGGGAAAAGTGCACTACTCTGCCTTTGATTGGCTAACAATGGAAATGTACTCAATCTAAACCAAGCATGGCGTTCTCAGTTACACCATGTGTTTACACACACCAATCATCATCACTGGTTCTGTGTCCCGCCCCGGCCCTGAACACACACAAACACACACACTGTGCTGTGGCTGAGATAGACACTGCTTGCATGAAAACCACTTCAGTGCTCTCAGTTACAGTAACGCGCATTTTATTGTCAGTAACGGTAATGGTGGTGTAACGGGGGAAACGGTCATTCGTTTGATTATTCGTTACTGAAAAAATTATAGCCGTTAGTAGAGCCGCTCATTTTGTTTTTTGCGCCGTTATTCCCATCACTGCCCACAACCTGCAGTAATGTGTGGTCCAAAACATAGACAGTACTGAGAGGCCATACTTGGGAGTTCTTGTGCCATTCTTTTCTATCTAATTTCATATTTATTTTATTTATTTATTTTTTTTTGTATATCATTTCAGATTTAGAATTTTCGAAATACGATTTATTTGCAGTCGTATATTTAGTGTGTCCTTGAAAACCTGAAAACATTTGACTGGCCAAAACTGAGACTTTATTTTGTATAATTAGATTTACTTGAAATTGATAAAATAATTTCTGGTCAGAAGCATTTTATTTTATTGTATATTTATTTTATTATTTTTATTAATTGCAGTTCAACTTCTGACAAAATAAATAATATTTAAACCAAAATTAGTTTTGTCTTGTTATATCTCAGTAGGAATAAAAAGGTGGTTAGACTGTGATTTTATTTATATATCGATAGCGACTGATGTGAAAAAAATATATCGAGATAAGATTTTCCCATATCGCCCAGTCCTAAAATGCTTGTAATTTTTTTCACAAAGTAGATGTTAGCAAATGTCCAGCATAATGTCCAACTACAGAAAGTAGTTGTCTGTATAAAGATTCTGTGATTCTGACCTGAGAGTCTCCAGTTTACAGTGTGAACTCTTCAGTCCCTCAGAGAGCAGCTCCACTCCTGAGTCCTGCAGGTCATTGTTACTGAGGTCCAGATCTTTCAGGGAGGAGTTTTCCAGCTTTAAAACTGATCCCAGATGTTCACATGTCTCTTCCCCAAGTTTACACGACACCAGTCTGTAAATCAGAACAAACCAAACACAGAAACAGAAGATTCTGATGAAGAACTGAGAATGGACCAAATACAGCTGAAGACAGAGGTTTATACACATCATAGAAAAATAGATTTAATATACCCCATAATAGCAATAATATACTCCATACATCTAACTGTAACACTTGACTCCCCCCCCCCATACATCTAACTCAACACTTGAGAAATTAGCTTTTAGTGTTTTCTACCAGATTCTGTCGTTTATCCATCTCTGTCTGAGTGAGCAATATTATACAATAGTCTTAGTTCCCAGTCGGAGAGTCTGATGGTTCACTGCCCTCCAATGGAGCAAATGAATCCCACAGTTCTGACACAGGTGGGACCTTAAGGACGTCAGATAATGGTTTGGTGTTTGTGCGTGAAAATAAAGTTCAGTGTTGTTAATCAGTTACATATGTCAGACTTGTTCCATTTCTGAGCCCTGTAGTATTGATTTCTGCTGTTTAAATGCTCAGTAAACTCAGTCTATGTGAACTTCTGAACCACTGAACTTGATTAGACACAGTTTAAGTTCTGACCCCAATATTTCCTGTTGGATTGAGGTCAGGGTCTGTGATAGAAACTCTATTCTCTTGGCTTTATTGTTCCTGAGCTGTTTTTTGTTCCTACAAAATTAAAATGTGTTTTTATCCAATTAAATGATTAATGGAATAAACTTTTGATAAACTATCAGAACAGGAGTTTTCTGCAGATGTAGGGAGTTCATTAGACTTTAGATCGGTTTATAGTAAAGAGGAAAGATCTTAGACGATCATGAAGACTGATCTGAGTGAGTGTAAGTTTGATCTTGGCAGAGTGTTTTTGTAACTAAAAGTGCTTCATAACAGCAGAATTTATACAGATAAACAAACAGAGTAGAATAAGACAAATAAGAAAATATCTTTTCACTAAAGCTGTGATGCTGGTTAAAGGAATACAGCTGAACGTTTGCTTTAGTCCTGATCCTTAAAATGCATGTAGTTTTTCACAAAGTAGATGTTAGCATAAACTTAACATGTGGCCACATTACAAACAGGAGTCATTATAACATATAATGTCTGAATGAACACACAGAAAGTAGTTGTCTGTATAAAGATTCTGTGATTCTGACCTGAGAGTCTCCAGTTTACAGTGTGAACTCTTCAGTCCCTCAGAGAGCAGCTCCACTCCTGAGTCCTGCAGGTCATTGTTACTGAGGTCCAGATCTTTCAGGGAGGAGTTTTCCAGCTTTAAAACTGATCCCAGATGTTCACACGCCTTTACCCCAAGTTTACACGACACCAGTCTGTAAATCAGATCAAACACAGAAACAGAAGATTCAGACGAAGAGCAAAGAATGGACCAAATACAGCTGAAGTTTATAAACATCACAGAAAAATAGACTTAAACACAGTTTTCCACAATCACTGACGTTTAGATCTTTTAGACATTCCCTGTAATGGCTCAGTTAGACCCACCCCTTTACTTTAATAACAGGAAACACCAGAATAACAGCAGAGAGTCTGATTTATTAATGATCAGATTTTATCTTTTCTCATGTTCTGACTGAGTCAGAAGCTGAAACACAGTTAGTTTTCTGTAGCACTGCTCTAAAACAACATTCCTCCAGACAGAACTGGTGTAACTGAGTCAGGTTCACAGGCCTCATTACTCTCACACTTCTTCAGTTCTGATCCCGGAATGTCCTACTGGTCTGAGGACAGACTGATGGACACTCTAATACTTTCACCTGCCACAACTTCAGAAGAGTGTTTGGGTTCATCATCTATTAGGAAGGCCAGGTTTGAACTTCCTGTCTGCTGTCTGGGATGTTGCTTTAACACATCCTTCATTTTCCTTCCTCATGAAGCCCTCTCTTATATAAAGTGCAGCAGGACGGTTTTCCTCCACCTTTCTAGTCCCGTCAGGTAAAAGGTGAAGGTGGGTCTTAAAATACACCCAAATATTCACCTCTAACAGGATTTACTGTCTGTTTAAATGCTAGGTAAATTCTGAATCACTGAACTTGATTAGACACGGTTTAAGTTCTGACCCCAATATTTCCTGTAGGATTGAGCTCAGGGTCTGTGATAGAATCTCTAATCTCTTGACTTTATTGTTCCTGAGCTATTTTTTGTTACTAAGCCATTAAAACATGTGTTTATCCAATAGTTTAATCGAAAAAACTTTTGATAAACTATCAAAGCAGAAGTTATCTTTGTGCTCATCGGTTTATAGTAAAGAGGAAAGATGTTTTTGTAACTAAAAGCGCTTCATAACAGCAGAAATTATACAGATAAACAAACACAATAGAATAAGAGGAGTAAGAAGTATTTACAAGTAATGCCATGTTACCCTACAGTGTTCACATCTTTCCCTCCAGGATAAACAGAGAGAGATCAGACCTGAGAGCCTCCAGTTTCCAGAGTGAACTCTTCAGTCCCTCAGAAAGCAGCTCCACTCCTGAGTCCTGCAGGCTACTGTTACTGAAGTCCAGATCTTTCAGGGAGTTATCTGATTTTAGAACTGAAACCAAAGCCTGGAGGGTCTTTTCATTACGATAACTGCCAGCAAAACTACAGAAAATAAGTGAGAAAAGAGACGAAAACATGAATAAAAAAATCATATTTAGAATTTACATGAACATAAATTACTCACAGCCCTTTCAGTCTGACACCCTGACATGGTTTTTAGACCTTGGCTGCTTTATTAGTGTGCTTGCAGAGCAAGCCACACTATTGTTCTTCTTAAGTTTTATTATTCCTTTCACCCATTTTTCGGCCCCCTACTCCTCCCAGAGCTTTCGAGATAGAGACGCCGTTCCAACTCTGACAAGTCGGGCCCGATCCGCAGATGTGTGCTTGTTCACAGCTTTTTGATACGTTTTGTCGTTCACGCGTTATTCGCGTTTTTCGGGCGTAGGAAGGCCCATAGGAAATGAATGGGTAGAACTAGGGGGGGCTGATGTCACCCACTCTAGCTGCTGCCATGTCCCCTTATACTCGATACGCGCACGCGCTTCGGAGCTTCATGCGCCCATCACTACAACTGATTAAATGTGGAGTTGATCTTCTGCACGAATATCAAATCTCAAACGTGATCCTAACTGGCAACAGTTTCTGCTGCTCGTCTTAGAAGCTCACGTATCTCACAGAGTCCCGGGGCACGGAGCTGTCACTCAAATCCCTGCAGGCAAATGAGACAAAGCCCCGCCCACACAAGAGATCTGTGCCAAACCCCAGGATAAACTGGAATTTTAAGGTTAAATTCCACATTTTAAACCACGTGAACCCTCTGAATTAAGTTGGAAAACATAGATAAAGGGAGAGAGAAGGTTGTGTTAGGGAAATATGCTTTCTAAATGATGGTAAAGACACTTCTATCCAGAGAAAGAGTGAGAACTATAAACCAAAGCCACTTAAAAGAAGGATTTCAGCACTCACACGCACTCACACGCACTCACACGCACAATGCTGTGTTCTGCATTTGAGCAAGCACACTTTGCATTTTCTCTGCGGAAATGCAGTCTAGTTTCTTTTGTATTTGAAAGTGCACAGATTTATTCACAAGTTTCCATGAGCTAATAAAAACCTCACAAAGCACAAAAAATAACTCACAGCCAGTTGTTGTCAGTTTCTCACTCACAGTAAGACAACAATGAGAGATTTAGCATTATTCTTTATGCCCCAAAGAGGATTATGGGACAGTGCTGGGTTTATATGATAATTAAGGATTAACACATGACAGAATTCACTAGTTTTTGTTAAATTAATGAATTAAAATCTTTTATTGGTTTTATTTATTTTTTTATTTTTATTTTTTTTTCTTTTATTGGCATTAAAATGTCTGCAGTTCTTTTGGTATGATTTAAATTTGTGGAACAGATTCATGAATTAATCTAATCTAAATTGTGAAATAGCAGCAGTCACTCCAGCTCCTGATAGTGAGGAGTGACTGACGTTAAGTGTGCCATCCACAGACAAATATGGGGTTTGTTTACAATCTATGTACTTGTTCAGACTGTGTGCATTTCACTCATCCAGCAACTAATCCAGCAGTTTACTGGCTTTAAAACACAGTGAACTGGGAATCCTACACTGGCATGACCTGCACAGCAGTGCACTCTCCTACCATCACTGACCTGCAGAAAGAGAGACAAGAGTTCTGAGAGACCATGCAAACACCATTCGAGCACTAGACTAAAGACTAACCCCTACAGACCTGCACTTCCATCCATTCTGCTGTTTAACATAAATAAAATGGACTATTTGAGACTGGATTTAACTCATCGTCAGGTGAGAAACTGCTCAGCTCTCATCTTTACCGAGGCATGGCTAAACTCCACTGTTCCTAACAGCACCACACATAATGACATTGTGTGGACAGGAGCCACGCTCTCAGCCGTAAACCTTGGTGCGGATATGTATACACCAACATCAAGTGGTGCACTAACACTGAAATTGTACCAAGTCACCGTTTGGAAGATATTAAGTTCTTGACGCTAAAATGCCAACCATTCTACTTGCTAAGGAAATTCACAGTCATTCGCATTACAGCTGTAAAGACCCCTACCCACACTGTATCAGTCTGTTACCCTGCAAAATACTCACCCAGAGTGTGTTTATATCATCACTGGAGATTTAAATCAATCTGATCAAATCCTACCACATTATTACAACAGTGGAGAAAACACCCGACACCAGGTTCACACAAACATCAAGCAGGGCTTCAGGGCAGCTCCAGACTACCACCTTCAGACCATCTCTCTGTTATTCTAACTCCAGTATAAAGGACACTGCCAACTAGAAGCAAGTCATCTGTGAAGGAAATAAGGACCATCTGTGTGGAAAATGTGACCATCATCAAGAACACCATCACACTTCCTAACAAAAACCAGGACTCACCAGAGAGCAGCATGGAGAGCACATAATACTGCCTGGAGTACACTCTTCGATCTCCTAGAGTTAACTTGAACCTGGACATGAGAGTAGCAAAGCACATGAACAGAAAGTCCAGAGTCACTTCACTCCCAGGAATCCAGTCCAGGCCCATCGCGGACTACAGGGTCATCGCGGACTACAGGGTCATCGCGGACTACAGGGTCATCGCGGACTACAGGGCCCATCGGGCCCATCACAGACTACGGGTCCATCACAGACTACGGGTCCATCACAGACTACGGGTCCATCACAGACTACGGGTCCATCACAGACTTTATAATGAAATGGATTCATTCTTTATATTGAAATAATTTTCAACTTTCTTGTACATTCTTTTTGAACAATTGTGTCAGTTCTCTAAGCTGGTAATTACTGTTAAATCTTGCTGAAGAACTCTGAAGCATTCAGGTCTGTACAGTATGTGTATATATATTGTAAACACACATAAAGTATGTGATATTTCTAAGTAATATGTTTATTTATCACCCAGAAATCTAACAGGTCTGACTCCCTTTCTTCTGCTTTTTATGGTCCACCTTAGAACACTTAGACTTCGACACAAGTGTTAATGTTAGATTAATATTCTGTAAAGTAAACACTCACTTGGCCTTTTCACAGCTTTTCGTGGCTTTGATGGGTTCTCTGTGTTCTGTCTCCTCTGATGTGTTGCATTCATTCAGATCCATCACTTTTTTACTCTTTAAGAGTCGTATGAATTCTATGAGCTCTTCCTCAGAACGCTTCTTTTCTGAATATTTACCTGAAATTAGAGACAAAAGAGCAGATTTTCAGAAACACTGAAACTGCAGCACCACTCTGAACAGATCTTAAAGTGAACAGAACCAGTGGAATATTTCTGTATTCATTTTCAATTGTTACTCAAAGCTGCACATTTCAACATTAAAAGTGAAGAATCTGACGCTTCAGTGTCTGTTCCAGGTTTAAAACGCTTCAGACGTCTCTGTTTAAGTAGAAATGATCTGGGGTCTCATTTATAAAACTTTGCGTAGAACTCATACTAAAAGTGTACGTGCGCGCAAAAGATGCAAATGACGTACGCAAAGAAAGTCAGATTTATAAAAACGTTCGCACGCACACCTGCACGCAATATACGCTTTATAAATCGCACTCTACTTGGGATTGTGCGCACGTGGATTTGCCGCATATTCCGCCCCCTACATGCCCTCTTTCCACCATATATGGTAAATGCAAATCACTTCATGCATATTTAAGCTGCCGAAAAATCATGGCATCATGGCAACCGAAGGGAAAAGTACGAAGCGAAATTTTTCTGAAACCGAGATAGATGTGCTTGTGGGTGAAGTGGAAAGCAGAAAACATCATGGGTCAAAGTTGCCGTACATTTGCGCACATACATTTTTCTATAGATCGCAACGTTTGCATATAAATAGCTGTACGCATCTTTTAGGTCCCGTTTTGTGCGTACGCAACGGTTATAAATGAGACCCCAGAGTAGCATCAAACTCTACAGACTGACACTGAAACTCCCATAGAGGCCCTTAACCCCAGTCTACAGCCAGCATTACAGAGGTGCTCTGTGTAAACAGCACTTGATCACAGAAGAAAAGCTGCTAATCTGCTCGGTTCTCTGTGAAATCTGTCACTCTGTATCACTCTGTTCTGTCAGGGTGGTGAAATGGCTGAACTCCATTCAGACAGAGAATATGATCTGAATACTGTATAATTTACTGTATTTTATTACAGACTACAGTCAGGAATGTAGGAAAAGCAGCACTTTCTGGACTTTAAATTCTTGATACAGTATTAATAGTATTAATTATATTAATACTCGGTTCCTGTCCATGTTAAACTATCGTGCTGTTGTGTTGATGTTTTAAACTCCTGGTGATTTTAAAATTATGGTTCATTTGAACACTGTAAAGAGAAAACTGAGGTTTTTCTGAAACACAAATCAGACAAAACAATGGATTAAAACAAAATCACTTACTTTGTGATATATAATGCATAATTTAATTACTAAGTAAACCTTTTTTTAAATCTTAAATGCAAAATATTATCATCACCTGTGTGATTGTACACCCCCCCTCCCCCCCGTCACAGCTGTCTCTGTTGAAACCTGCATTTATTCCCATCTCTCTTCACACAAGCTTCCCTGTGTACATGTTTCCCTGTTAAGTTCCTAAACACCATCAGTTCGTTCATTAAGGAAGTAATGTAGAGAATTTTAATAAGTTAATAATATTGAATTGTTGAAATTGAGTAAAAATATACTTGACTGATTATTGATAAGTTGATGCAGTGAAGTTTGTGTTGAGTTTATTTTATTAATTGTAATTACAGCATTTAAGATTCAGCATAGAAACATTCAGCCTTTCA
Organism: Hemigrammopetersius urotaenia; assembly: GCA_037974485.1. NCBI lineage: Eukaryota > Metazoa > Chordata > Actinopteri > Characiformes > Alestidae > Hemigrammopetersius > Hemigrammopetersius urotaenia. The sequence continues at coordinate 11,746 of JBBPDC010185814.1, forward strand.
GATTCAGCAAAAAAAAATTTTAAAAAATTCAATTGTTATTTTTCTGTGCCTTAATTTCGGTTTTGCCATTTCAAGTGGGCGATTTCACTGAGACAAATTCAGCTGGACTTCTGGGTCAAATTCCAAAAATAAATTCAAAACCATCTTCACTACAAAAACTTATAAATTATCAATTAAGCAGATTTTTATTCAATTTCAACAGTCAAACAAGTTTGTTCCCCTCTCGTCCTGAATGAAAAATCCCCAGTGTAAAATAAATATACGCTAATTAGCTCATGCTAATTCTTCTTTGAGTGAAGACCAGTTCCAGACATCAGTCTGAACAGAGAGTTTGTTTAAAGGGTTCAGACAGAGAAGAATTCCATCTGCTCTGACTCAGGGTCATGTTTCCTTCCTTTTTCAGGACTTGCAGTGGAGGTCAGCTGGTGCTTTAGGAGGCATCTTTTTGCAAGTGTGCAGATTTGGTTAATTTTGTGTGCACATTGTTTGCTGCGGCTTTGTCTTTCAGCTCTTTGCAGCCAGTCTGGCTCTCCACTGGTGTATCTCAGCTCCAGGTGAAATATTCCTGGCCACTTTGTGTGTACGCAGATGAGTGTGAGGTTGTTTTAACCTATTTTCTACTGTTTTAAAACTGAAACCATGCCTCTTGCTGCTTAGTATTACAAGCCTGAGGCCTTATTTAAATGCATTTTTCTGTATTTGTTTTTAATTCCTTGGGTACCAAGGGAGCTCAGTCTATTTCTTATCCAGGTTTATAATTTAAACACGAACTTCGGCGCCACATGAGCTTCAAGTTAGCATTTTTCAACAAGGCATCATAATTCATTAAAACACCCATGTCTGTGTGTACACTGTCTTAAACTGCACTTTGTAGATGGACTTGGTTCAATCATAGTTCTTTCTGAAGCATTTTTAATTATTTTCCCTCAGTGTTTTAGGTCATAACTTTGATTGTTGTGGCCATTACTGCACATGAACAGCGCAAAAACAGGAATTAAATAAAAGAGACACTGAAAATCTGTTATTCATTCACTCATATGCAAAAATTCATTTACATTTTAAAAAGGTTTGCCAACAAAAATGTGTGATTAATTCATCAGAGCTCGTAATTGGGTTGCCTACATAGTGTGCACTATCTAGCTCCGTAAACAGACTTCTGCACAAAAACAGCACGAAACATTTTAACAAAGACCATCTGGGGAAACAGTTACTTTCGTATCAAACATATATTACAGTGTTTGAGTGTAAATGCCACTTTTATTAAATCACAGTGTGCACTACATAGTGAGAAGAGAGCGGTTTGAGACGCACCCCTCTGCTCGTCAGACCGTGCCACTGCACCTGACCACGCCTAACACAGTGTTATTGTTCCTTTATACGACTCGGAGATTAAAATCTCTACTAAAATACTGATGTGTTTCAGTTCAGAACTACAAGACTGTCAGACAGAGAGTTCGTTTGGGTTTTCCAGGTTCAGATGAAGACAGTCTAACTCAGTCTGACTCCACGCTGTTTCTGTCGCGACCATTTTACCACCTGAGGTTCTAAAAGAACAGTTCTAGATCACCTGAACACGTTATAAACACTCTTGCTTTAAACTACACGATGTTGATCTTTTACAGTTAATGATTAACTTACCAGACGAAGAACTAGCGCTGGAGTAGAACAGCTTCTCTAACCGACCCTGAAGTGGAGACGGGTAGAAGTTACTTTCACTTCCTCTCCAAACTGCGTCATCCTCCGCCCCCGCCCCCTCTTTTTAAGATCGTTCTGTGGACTGATACATGTGATTAGTTAGTGATCTAACCTAAAGGAAGCCAGCCTTTCATCTCAACACTGCCGGTTTGTAATATAATCTATGAACGAAGCACTGAAATGTCCAGATTAGTGTTTACGGATATGTCCACAACTTTCCTCCATTAGCTAATAGGGAAAAGGCAGAAGAACAGGTGGAGGTCCTCCACCATCACCCCTTACACTTTTCTCAAGATTCAAGGTTCTTTATTGGTCTCATGCAGAGCTATACAAGTACAACATGCAGTGAACTGTCTCCAGTTCAGTGAAATGTATGTTCTGTGTGAAGTTATAGTATTGTGGCGAACCGTGGAGGAAGGAGACACCCAGTCAGGAACTTGCATTTTTTAGCTTTTATTTTCTGCTCAAAAACACACAGTGCACAAGCACCTCTGCTCCCTCTAACTCCCAAACCTCAACTGAGGAGCTAGACCCCACTTAGCCCCTCCCTATCCCCTGGTTAACCCCACAGGCCCAACAGTCATTTGGCCCGCCAGCTCGCCACAGTGTAACTGTGTAATTGTCATTATCTTGCTGATGGTGTAACGTGTTTTGTAGAGACTTCTTCCGTAACAGATCTGCATGCAATCATATGTGCTCTATTCCGGGTTTTCCATGTGTTAGTGTAAAAAACAACAGTTCGTTTTCATAACAGCACCTAAAAACTGATGGTGGTACACCAAAGTAAAACCTGCACATTTCTCCTCACAGAGCAATACTGGAAAGTGCAGTGGGGAATAAATGCAAATCTGCAGCGCAGTGCACCTCTGGAAGATTCCTCAGCTTTGGCACATGAATTACAATTCAAGGATCTAAAAGCTTCTATCACATAGTGACTAAATAGTTTTGGGTTAGAAGCCCACAGTATTATAAAACACAAGCATACATAATTAGCTAATCTGCATTAAATGATGGTGATGGCCTGTTTGTAAAAGAGATACTGCAGTGGGAACTAATGTTTTAGTCGCTCTCTGCCAGGCCACAGAGGCTCAGAATGTAATGCAATGGACATAAACAGACATGGCACTGAGAAATTCACAGATATTCCTGTTGATCCTGTGAAGCAGCTGTACAGGGTGAACTTGGAAAAACCTGAAATGGACCACACAAGGCTGCAAATCCATACAACTCAAATAGAAATACAATCACTGGGACATCAGTTAAAGGTGGGTAAAGTGCCACAGATGGATTTCTTAAGGTCTTTTAACAGAAAATAATATTTAATAATATTAGGATATTGTCTTTATTGACAGTACTGATGTCCTGGGACCCAACCAAGGCACCGGAAATAGCCCTTGAGTATCTCCACCATGGCTCTTGCAGTGAGACAGGTTATAATGTTGCTGTGGCTCAGATTCAGGATCAGGGAACCCCGTCACCAAGCAGCTAACCATCAAATTCTCCTGAAATAGTGAGTACACGGTCTAAAGGTTCAGCTGCAAAGGTTTAAAGCAGGGGAGTCAAACTCATTTTGGTTCAAACTCATTTCAAGCAAGGTTGAAGTAGAAACAGTATTTGAGCCACAAGTTATAAGGCGCAATCACCTTTTGGCAACTATAAAAGGGCATATTATCATTTTTAATGTTCCTTTTAAGGTATTTCAGCAGTTATACGGGACTCTATGCAGTATAATGTGTCACATATAACCCTCCTGAATGAAATCTAGCAGGTTTGAAGTAGAAACAGTATTTAAGCCACAAGTTATAAGCTGCAATCCATTTCTGGCAGATGATCACTTTTAGGCACAGCACCTGCATCCGTGAACTGAACTGAAGCCTGAAGTGTTCAGCCGTGAATCGGTTTAGGAAAGTAGTATATAGTATACACTTTATGTCAAAATGATTTATGACCCTTTGATTGATGACCTGTCATCTGTCAGCTATGATCCAGACATGGTACCTG
>JBBPDC010185829.1:0-15440 GCA_037974485.1 Hemigrammopetersius urotaenia
CCCTTAACCCCAAGTTGCTCCAGGGAGACTGTCCCCTGTTGTTAGGGAATGGAAGTCACTTTGGATAAAAGCGTCTGATAAATGTCGTAAATGTAAATGTAAATCACGTGAACTCAAAATACACAGACCTAAATACCCTGACACATCAGCAAACTAAACATGACACAGGTGTAACTGAATAAACACATGCCCCACTAACACAGAACACATGACTCAGCTAGAACACAACCCATGTCATATTAAGAGTCCCCCCCCAATACACAGAACAGAACCATAAGCAAAACTTGAAAACATGAAATAGAACATGGCAGGAAAATCACACAGAAAAACAGTGGCCCTGACCATGACACCCACCAGGGAAGCATCTTCCCATATTTGGATTGCTGTGCCATACTTGGATTGCTGTGGAGAATAAAACCTGCATCACTGACTTCATGTTGCAGCCAGCTCCATACAGCATAAGTTCCTTAAATCATCTTGTTATTAAAATTATGTCTACAATTTTAAACAGCCCATTTGCCATGCATAATTTTTCTGTTTCACATCTAAAGCTTATTTTGTTTCACGGTGAAAACAGACAGAAAAGCAAAGAGCAGATCTTCGAGGGTTGTGGACATTACCAATGTTAATGACCTAAATATTGTCATGTACACGGTCAGTGTCCGCTTTTGGTTTTCATTATTGAAGTAAAGGATGGAAAAGGAAACCTGCAGCTGCGCCTCCTTCACTAGGCTTAATGTAACAAATCTATTTCTCTAAATGATTCTTTTTTGGAATGATTCCCCCAAATTAGTCACTTTTCCACTACACTATTAAAAGTAAAGGTCTTCAAAGTGATGCCATAGAGGCATTTAATTCCCTTAGGAATTAAATGAACGTGTAGTTAGTCCTAATGAATGTGTAGAGAGTCCTATCCTTCGTTAATAAAAATATATTCCAATTAATGTATTTTTCCCCATAGCTCTAAACCAAAAATCATTTCACATGGTAGATCAATCATAACTTAATTGTCCTTTCTTGCTTCCAGGCCTTCGGCTTCTTGAACTTCTGCCTGTGGGCTGGCAACATTTGGTTTGCCTACAAAGAAACCGGCTTGCACAAGTCCGGTCAGCGCTACCCCTCCAGGACCGCCTCTGAGAAACGGAGCAATAGTTTCAGGCAGTATAGTCAAAGCAGCTTCGACCAGTCTGGAGCAGGCTTTGGACAGAGGCTCTACAGCCAGCCGAGTTTTGACCTGTCGAGTGGAAGCTTCAACCTGCCGCAGACTAACCTGGGACAACCAATGCTTTACAGACAGATGGGGAGCCCCACCTCCAGAGGACCTCTGATATTTGTCAATGAGAGTCAGTAAGAGAACAGAATACAGGGTTATCATGCTGTACAGTATTCAGATAAAGAAAAGAGTTTAAAAAAGGGAGAGGATAAAGAGAAAATAAATGTTATTGTGAGAAAAGTAAGGAATTTAAAAAGGCAGAAATTGAATGAACCTAGACTGGTGGCACTATCAGTGGCTACATGAGTTTATTTTATTGTCAATTGCAAAAGAGTTCATTTTCAGCATTGGGTGTGGTTGGTTATCTTTCTCTAGTTCTGTCAAGGGTTTTTATATTTTTCAGCTAATCTGAGGATTAATTACGTTTAAATGTAGTGATCATTGCATTATTGCTTTCAAAACCTTGTATATTTTTGGTAGCGAAATTAAAAATGTGAAACTTTTCTAGACAATTTGTCAACAGCATTTGGATTTTATTAAAAAAAATTAAATTGTGAAAAGACCTGGAAAATTACATAAATGAAGATCCATAATTTGGTTCCAGTTGCAACAATATTTAACCCTGTACGTGTATCTTAATTGGTATCTAAAATTTCTATTACATAAGAAGACTTTATCTGCTTATTTATTTATGTACTGACACTACACAATCTATTTAGTGTTTTTATCAAATACAGTTAAGTTCTCAAGTGTATAAGCCTAAGTCCAGTAAACATTGACTATTGTTTGTAATAACTGCCTGATGTATATCTTTATTAACTTTGTAGCTTTTTGTCAAACTAATGAATGTGAGAATTGAATTTGAAAAACACACTTTGTCCATGTTCACCAAATGAACCCCTGCAGACACAGTAAGAAACAACTAGATTTGGGCTAAAACTTCATATGTGACAAAGAGAACTGATCACAGTGTGCTTCTCTGAAAGCTTCTGTAATAAAACGCTTGTTTGTTGGACCTTCTTGCAGTATTACTGTGCCAAAAACCGCCGCCTGGGTTTAGAAGGTGTTTGGAGATGTTTGATTGAGAGAACTGTACTATTAGTTTATTCACAGTGTTCAGTGCAGTGCATGACGTGTAGTGATGTATGAAGTCTTGAGTCAACACAAGTGATGCAATCTGTTGTAAGCTGTAGAGTTGAACACTGAACACTGTAAGATGGCCTTGTTGTCTGAAAAGGGAATAAAAGTTTAAAATGCTGTGAAGTGGCATTGATTATTGTTATGTGTGGGGTGGCATAAGCAAGCATGTTTCATGCTTTTTTGATTTTTCGTTGCAGCCTTTTAATGTTGAAATATTCATTTCAGTCCTAAGCTTACAGTTATTGAGAATTGTATGATTACTGATGACTACACAATTTGCAATTAAAAGAAGGAAACTAATGTTCCTATCAAGCAAGTCAATGGGCACCCAAATATCCTGAATTCTTTTCTGTAAAAATACATCCCCATAATGTCTTTAAACCTGCTTAAACAGTATCCAGGACACAATAATAATGTTCCATCAATTATGTTATTTTACAGCTGCAGAACATGTTCTTCATGTTCTTCTGTTTATGACCAATATTACAATTGTGTAGTCTCTTTGTAAAGGGTACCCGCATGAAGAAACCAGCGTTTCTCATGTTCAGGACAAAGGGATAGAGAAGACGCTCGTTTTCCTCATTAAGCCCTGTTAATGAGGGGGTATTAGGCTGCAATTAGAATCTCTAGCTTTGTCAGAGTCCTGTCCTGTCCTCATGCTCAAAGGCTCTGCTTTCCATTCTCTGACCCACTGCAGTGCAACTAACTGCCTGCAGGTGCCCAGCCTCTGAAATTGCAGTTTAAGTGGCTATGGGTCTATAGCTGGTGCCATTTAGCTTATAACAGGAAATGAAAGGCTACCACTTAAAACTGTCCACAGCTGTTAGTAGGGCTCAATTACAACCCGTAGAGCATGAGAACATGTATGTTTGTGTAAGAGATCAAGAGGGAAAGAAAGAGAGAGAGAGAGAGAGAGAGAGAAAGAGAGAGACGAAGAGGGAGGGAGAGAGAGAAAAAGAGAGTGAAGGAAAAGGAGGAGAGAGAAGGTTTAAGAAAGAGGTGGGCGGAGCCTGCAGGGCAATAATTACAGTGTTCTTGTATAATAAGTACTGTTCTCCTGACTTGATCTTCATAGAAGCAGCAACCTATTGATAGACATGAGCAATTTATCAAAAATGAAAACAAAATAACATCAACCAGTTACTATTATATACAGGATTAGTACTGCACATCATCATCTTTGTAAAGGGGATTTATGGTGAATGAACAGGAAAAAAATCATTAAATGTATGCAGGAGACAGGTGACAGCATTTTCAGAAAGGTAGAACTACCAATTCTCATTGTGATTTTGAGAAGTAGTACTGTTTCTTTTATTCAGCTACTGTGAATTAAACATTAAAGCTAATCCCAGACTCAGCTGAACAGATGATAAGACTCCATAGTGCTAGTTATTAGTTGGTACAAATGTAGGTGAGAGGGGGTTAGATTGACCCTCGCTTCACCTCTCTGTCAGTCTTTCGTATTCTTCCTGTTCGTCCATCTGTCCCTTCTGGCCATTTGACAGGTTCCTGGTCAGACCCTCATGAATCACAACATTAAGGCTTTCAGCTTGTCTAGGTCTCATGTTCTGATGGTTAGACTCCACCTCTCTTGACTGTAGACTTCAGGGTGGAAAATCACAGTAATGTAATGTAATGCACAATAATGTAATGTACAATAATGCAATGTAATAATGTTATTTTGTACTATGTACAATAGCCTATTAAAACCCATATCAACGTGGGTTAAAAGTCAATGGTACTCTATTTAATCTTTGTGTGAAATTATTATATTTGTGTGAAATTATTAGACTATTTTAGACAATGTTACATCATTGAGACTGGCAGCACTGGGCCATTTTCTTAAGGTTAGAGAACACAGAGGGACCATAGACCACTTCTCCGTGTAGAACAGTTTAATTCCCAAGATATGGATCTTCAGTTGTGGACTGTTCACTTCACCTGATATTATTCAAATTCACTATGCTATTGATGATGACACCAGACCCTAGACCACTAGCAATAAAACATCCCCCAAATCATCAGTGATCCAGCACCATATTTGTATCAGGAGCTTTTCCTTTGTAGCCACTTTTTTCACTCTTATGAATAAACTCTATTAGAAAAACCCAATTTCCCACATAGTTTTTTAGGAACATTGAAGTTATGCCTTGTGTTTCTTGAAATTCTGGAGATGTCTATAGCATGATAGTAGATAATATGATGTTTTTCATCAATAGATTAATTAACACGAGATTTCCAGCATGAGATGCTCATCTTTGCTATTAATTCATTCATTCATTCATTCATTCATTCAATCAATAGAGTTTCTAATGAGAGCAGGCTTTGGCATGACTGAATTCTTCCACATATGCTAATATGAACGAGGATCAAAGTCTTTCTCTGTCTCCTACTGGGCAAAACCCTAAATCAGGCCATTCTCCTCGTTCTCCAAGCAAATCCTCTTAGTGACCATTTCCTGTTTCTACACTGGGGTTAATCATACAAATGTGCATGTTGATGATATTTGGGTGGACATGTTGAAGTATTTGTGAACTTTAATGCATTAAACCAAACAGCTTTTCTTATTTTTCAGTGGTGTCTAGTCTGTGCAGGAGAAGCAAGCCGTTTTTGGCATCTGCTGCCCTCTGTTGTTTGCACATGCATTTTTAGCCCACATAGAAAGCAAGTCACTGATTACTGAGCACGTACTTGTCTTGCCGTGTGCAGACATACACTGTTCTGTGCAGTGATATGTAGTTCAATAAAGTCATAAAACATTGTATTTGCACTCAAATGTATTTATTTGCCTACTGTTATTTGTTTTTTTGTGTTTTTTTTTTTTGCTTGCTTCTTGCTTTTTTATGTACAAAATATATACAGCACAATCAAGCCACCATACATGTGTGATTTTTCATGCAAAAAAAGGGGAAAATCTGCTTTTACTTTGCCAGATAGATCAAGCTAACACACCATATACTTTCTTATATAGATGACTGTTTAATTACAGAATTGTTTCTAATTAGAAACTCCTATCTTAACTGTCTGGTAACCATGGTGGGATTCCTAACTCAAGATAGGATTCCTAAATTCAGTTAGGACTTGCTTCTGTAATGCCAAATTGAAATCTTAAATTCGTCCTATCTTAACTTTATACTTAAGTTAGGAAATTTCTGTAATACGGCCCCTGGTCTTATAATGGTGGCATTTGCTTGAGCATGCGATTGCACAGGTTTCAAACATATGAAGTAAGCTGTGACTGAGGAAAAAGTACAGGTGATAGAGGATCAATATGAAGCCACAATGTAGCTCATAAGTCAAGAAATAACAATATTAGGGCATTCCACACAGAAAAGGAGAGGAAGAACAGATGCTCAGATGTTTCTATGCAGGAGCCACCGAGGACACTTCTGTTTTGCTCATGGACACTGAGGAGCTTTCATCACCAAGAGGGCTTTTGCCACAGAAAAGTGTGTCCAACATGCAGCCACGAAACTGAAGGGAAAAAGGGAGAAATAGCACATTATGCTGCAAAATGGCACATGTTGTAAAATTCTTGAGATAAAAATATTATGGTGACAATCCTAAAAATAAAGTTGCCAAAAGGATTCTTCAAAGTGATGCCATAGAAGAAATATGTTTAGTTCTGCAAGAGATCAAGTTTAAAAATATATTTTTTTATTAAGTTTCGGTATGAATTACATTTCTCTCCAGTATGTCTACAATAAACTAGATACCTCTGTTTTTAACAGAGCTGAAAAGAATTTGGTGATTTACTTGTTTGTTGAGCAGCACATAGATGATGGGGTTAAAAACAGCCGATGTCTTTGAGAAAAAGGCAGGGATAGTCATGAATTGGGCAGTGAAGGCAGCTCCCTTGTTCATGAAGATCCAGAAAGCAACACTAGCATAAGGAGTCCAAGCCGTCAGGAAACCAAGAACCATCAGAATGACCATTCGAGTCACCTCCTTCTCTGCCTTCTGAGTGGATGCTGATTCTTGCTGGGAAGAGGCAGCCTAAAACAGGTAGTTTGTGGATTATTAACAAATAAAAGCTGTGACATTTTACATATTACATTCTTGAAACTAATGATGGTTCAAAAGTGGTTCTTTGAAGACATGCCACAGAAGATCCACAATTGGTTCCTTTTTTAAATTATTGTTTCCTCAAGTTATTCTACAAGAAGATGGAAAGTATCAGCCTTGTTTAAAGTGAAATAGCTTCCTAAAGTTCTTAGGGACATTTTTAATCTCGGTTTTTACATATTTTTACATTTTATTTCTATTTTATTTCATTTTGTATTCTATTTCTGTAAAGCACCTTGAATAGCCAAACAGGAAGATTAGAGAGAAGCCAACTGTCCTTTTCAAAGTTGCAGGATGTTCTGAAAGCCTCAGTAGCAACAGTTGCACATAGAATAACAAGTACCACATGCTAAACACCTTTGCACAAAGTATTAGTTGTAAACTTGTGATGTCTAAATACTTTTCCGCATGGTTTTAGACTTTATATCTATGAATACATAGTTTTTGTCATATTAATAAATACAAAAAATAAAAAAAACTGCAACGTGTAAATCTGAAGTGCATATGACCTTGGGAAGTATTCTTTCAATAAAACAAAATCTGACTATTTGTTTCTTCCTCTGTATATACTACAGGATCCTTTATTTGTAAAAAGTGTTTATGTATATAATGAGTAGGTTTTCTGACCATATATAGGTATACTGTATGTCACTGAATGAGAAATACTAACAAGATTCTGTGATTACTTACTGCTTTTACTGTGCACACCAGACTCCCATAGGTAAAGAAGATGACTGTGACCGGAAACATGAAGTGACAACAAAACAAGTAAATGACATAAGATTCATTGTTATATGCAGGGTTCAGGGTGTAGTAGTCTGGTCCACATGAGCACTGCAAGCCTTCAGGGATGAATCTGTTTGGAAAGGAGGGCCAGCAATGTCAGTATTTTAAATCCCCTTTATTTATTTTCTTAGTCAGAACTAAGTAAAATAATCAAGCAGTTCTTTAGGAAACTCGACAAAGGACAAACAAATCATACTTCAACTGTCTTCAACTACAGATAATTGTCTGATAACTAGTGTTATTATTATATAATTCATTATTTCAAATGAAAAGAAGTACATTTTATTACCTGGACCAGCCCACAAGTGGTGGAACAGCGCAACAAGATGCCATGAACCAGGTGAAACCAATGCCAGCAAAGGCATGAGTAGAACTGAATTTAAAGCTGCCCATGGGTTTACAGACCACAATGTATCTCTCAATGGCCAGCACAACCAAGGACCACAAAGAAACCTGACCTGATGTGAAAAAGGTGTAGGAAAATGTGTAAATAATATGCTACAAATTTGAAATGCACAAATGTTACTAAACAAATGTCCAAAAAATATGGAATTGAGCTGGTTCACTTACCTGCCAAAGTTACCATGAAACCTTCAATGGCACACCCTACTGGTCCAAAGATGAAGTAGCCATAAATAGCTGAAACCATTGCCATGGTGTATCCAAAGCAGACAATGACCATCCCAGCCACTGCCAAATTGACTAGAATAAAGTTGAGTGGCTGTCTGAGCTTTTTGTGCTGAACAGTGACGACTAGTGTCAAGCCATTGATCGCAAAACCAAAACAAGTCAGTATGAACAGGTAGGCAGCCAGTAGTTTGAACTGCCATGGATCCCCCAAGTAGTACTGGGGGTATTCAAAAGGATTCCTTACTAGCCCAGTCCTATTAGACATGGGAATGTAGAAGTTTTCTCCCTCTGTACCATTCATTCTGAAGTTCAAATCTTCTGACAAAAAGATTGAAATGTCTCCCTAGGTGCTGAATAAGCCTTGCGTCTTCAAAGTCGTGACCAGCGCCTATGTTTGCAAAGATGAGGAGGCTGGATTTATACCTTTTGAGGAGCTTAGCGAAAGAAAGCCAAAAGAGATCAGGAAAGGGATTAGATGCTAACCACTGATGACACACACACATATATATATATATACATATATAAATAAATAAATACAGAGGGCATATAGATGTGTTTTTCAAAGAAACAACTCAGCATCTTTCAACTTAATCTCTGGATATTGCATCTGTAATGTGGACCATGGACAATCATTTCAGTCCTTCCCTAAACTTTGAAAAAGAAACCTGATGAGTCTTTGAATATTTTAGTATGCACTTTGGTTAACGTAAAAGAGACTTGCTTAATGTCTGCCTGCTACTCACAAAGCTTTAAGGATTAAATGGTCTAAGGCTTCAAATGAATTAAACACTGTGGCCAAGGGGCATAAGATGAGTGAGACAATTGGATAACAATTAACTAAAAGCCAGTATTTGCAAACATGACCAACATGACCATTTATGACCATTTTATGAAGCCTACATTAACTTTTGAAAAGACTTTTCCAACAAGCATTAGAATTCATTTTAATCAGTTCTAAAGCCATTTTATCAAGAGAAAATATATGACAACTGAAAGTGATACAGACAATGGTAATCATCAAACTTCATCAAGTCATCAATGTCTGCCTTTCAGACCAATTGAGAATATAGTGCCCAAAGGAGGTTTTACAAATGTATTCTACTGCAGAAAAATGTCCATAATTAAGGACTTAAAACCATGTGCTCATGGATTGTTTGGCTTCTGGAAATATTATTTTTATAATTTCCTTAATTTCCTACTGTGTTATTGTTGTTTAACACTGAAGTGTTTTAGAAACCTAAGGACCTTATCAGCAGAAAAGTGGTTTATAATTGAAAACATACATCCAGAGCTCTAACACCTTTTTTCAGAGAGTATGTTTCTCGAGGCAGTGAGTGGCAATTTGTCTTAACCAGTGAGGTCTTGCCGAAAAGAGCCCCCTGTTAGAGCATAATTATCCAATAGGTTTTATCTTTATTGAGAGCAGATCTTTTTACATGCTTACCTTCTTCTTTCAAAGCATTTCCAAAGCTGAAGCGTAAGTCCCAAAGGATAAATGATAATGATTCTGTTCATTGTACACATTCTGCAAATCTGACTACATTCACAAAAGCAAACATAAAAACTGTCACAGGCTACGTTTGTAATTACAGCCATTTTTGTATTCAAACCATATATTTCATGTGAAATCCAATGATGTTGCCTTTGGATGCAATCATTTCATCAAGTTCGTCATAAGTTTGGACAAGAATTTATATAACAGGTCAACCAAACAATACGTCTCTTCCTATTGCTGTGTGGGTCAACATTTAATACAATTATTCTCGCCTCATTATCCAACTAGGCTTGTCACCGAGAGTAAAAGACCTTTTAATTTATCCACTTTCAGCGTTTTAGTCAATTAGTCAACTGTCTTTCCGGCATCACTGCCAGACCACTTTTTGTGAAAGAAAATCAACATGGAATATGATAGACAAAGCATCTTATGTGGTGTAGAGATCACCAACTCTGTCCGCAGCAAACCTGCTGTCTGAGGCTACCACAGCCCCCTCAACGCTCTGTTCCTTTGGGAGAATTTAAATGTACAACTGTACTTGCAATTTATCTCAAAGGCAGAGAACGTCTTCAAGTAATTTTAGGCTGTACTTTTTTCTTTATTAAACTGAGTACACGTCTGCACCCTGACATTCAGACATAGTATGTTGAGACTCATCTCTTGATCTGTTGTTAATTAGATAAAATGTCATTTTAAACAATAGATGATACAAAATAAAAACCCTTAAGAGTTATAATAGTGTGGCAGTTATACACATTTCTATTACTGTGCTTTATACAGCTTACCAGTGAGGACTGAACCTGGCTTAGCTGAAATGGTTCTCTGGGGAAATTGGTACAGTTTTCCCTGGAAAGCAAGTTTCGGATGTTTAGGTGATAATCTTGGTTTTTGATGCTGAGAATACAGTACCAAGAACATGCTGGACTATCAGCATTACCAGCTCCACCATCCTGTAGAGAAGCCAGACCAGCATGATCTGAGCTGTGAGAGTTTTATTGCTAATTAGTTTAGAAACAGATTGCAGTTACTTGTTTGCATATTACTTGTTTTCTCGCAAAAAGAAGTCTTCTTGTTGTTTATAAAGAAAAATACTCTGTGTTTCCTGCTATTTAAAGTAATACTTTTAGTCTAACACTTTAATAGTTGAAATTAATGTGATTAAGTCTGCTATAAGGAAAAACTCTTAAACAAACATTTAACAATGAAGTAAATGATACTTGACTGTATTTTGAACCTAAGCATTTTATTTCAAAAGCATTTCCTTTAGTGATAAATTATTAGAGTTGTACTTTAGAGTGCTATAAAGTAATACACTTGAATAAATGTATTCATTAACATACTGCATTGCTTTACACACTAACATAAATGCATTGCTTTACACACTAAAGCATTTGAGCCAAAATATAGCCAACCCTAGAGCATTAGACTGTCACTTAAGATGTGTGGGTGTTGACTCTGTCATCAGATTGGGTGTTTCGTCCCTGGAAATTTAGATGATGTTTCAGTCATTTCCATGAGAAGATCCACAAAAAAATGTTTATTGTGTATTTATTACAATGAATAACTGAGGATGTTCTCATATCAGACTGATAAAGGTCATGCTGAATAAAACATGCATCGTGAATAATCCATTCCTGTGTTTGACTATATCTAATTTAGACTTTGACACCCCAAACCTGTGTTCCCTAAACCAATGCGCTACCTAGAGCTTGATATTAGACCTGTCAGTTCACAGCTACACAAGAATGTCTAACAATTTCTTTTGTTTATTAAAAATCTACTAGAATTACTTTTTAAAAGGACTTTCAAACATTGTTTTCATTTACATTTGTTTGCTAAAATTATCTGCTTTGCCTTAAGAAGAACACGAGGTTCGTATTAACAAGAGTGAACCTGTACCATCTGTCAGATTAAAATCTCTCAAGCTGTTATGTCAACATTTTCAAGAAGGATAACAGCTTGAGGTTAGCATTAAGGGCATAAATAGGTCCTAACAAGCTGCTAACACCCCTGAGCTTGTACCCCTTCCTAAGGCTCCAGTCTTTCTTGATCGGATTGACACGTTCCAGAAAATCCTGTCCATGTTATCTGATCTGAGTGGAGAATTTGCATAACTCCACATGACATCTGCTTTCTCTGGTTTAAGCATCACAATTTCCCCTACCTGCATCCCTACCCAAAGACACGCATTCCCCTAGGTCTACAGAGCCCCGTCCTTTACATAACTGTGTTGTTCCACATCCTGAACTAATTATCCTGATTGTCCGGGATTTCATTTAGAAGATATTTACACACATTTTTTGTCACAAAATGGATTGTTAGAACTTGCAAAATCACTCACAACATTGAAATTATAGTACTTACCTTAAAATATAATACTGACAAAAAAAAACTGACAAGCCAAAGCACTTGTTTGCAACTACAACAAGAAACACAGCATAGATATTGTAATTAAAAAATAAATAAATAAATAGTAATTAAAAACTCACTAAAAGGTTCTTCAACACATCTTGTCTTTATCTCCAGAGGTTCCTCCTGTTCCATGTGTAGCTTCCCCTTTAGGGTGAGGCAGTTTAAAGATTTCTTCTCTACAGTTCCAAAGGTTCCAAACATCCCAAATCACCATAATCATGTTTGTACTGTTACTGAGGTGTGCGTAGCAGTACTCAGCTCTTCTGAGAATTTGTGCTGTTCAGCACTCATGTAACCTTTTTAAATCATGGAGTTTTTCAACTTCTGGTGACGTATGTTGTTAATTAATCCAACACTCTTGGATTAAATAGTCATTGTCTAATCAAGCAGTGATTGTGGATTTAGTCTCAGTTAGAGGTGCCAATAAAAGACAGCAGCCAGTGCCTAATCCCATATACAGTTCCTCAGCTAGAAACAGACATTGGAAATGACTGTTAGAACTATTGAATTACTGGTAGAAACGTCAGAATACATATAATTTCTAATTATATTGTATCATTTGTCCATACACCGGGTTGATTTAAAAGTGAAAACCAAGGGAAGAACACCCCCCATCCCTGGTCAGAAAAGTCCCCATCCCTAATATAAAAGTCTCTGTGTCTTTTGTGTATCAATTCCAAATATTCAGTTACCTTTGGGAGTATAACCATCCTCCTGATTTTTTGACCACTTGGTATTAAAAAATACACAGTTATTAAGAGATATAATTAAGTTTTGCCAAAACATCATTTCCAGTGCATTTTATGGTCAAAAGCTAACTACACTGAAGAACTGCAGCCGACGTTAACTACAGTCGAAACCAAATGTATTAAACATTAAACTGATAATGTTTAATAAACTGACCTGCTCTTTTTATGTTTTGCCCAAAGGAGAAGTTCAGATCAGGACTGTTTTATGGGTTTTTAACAGTTTGGAAGTTTAGTTGATAGCTTAAATTGGAAAACTTTACTGATGAAATTTCAAGAGCTTTTTGTCTATAAAAAACCATAATGTAGGAAAACTTCCTTCACATGGGAGAATACTAGAAGATCAGTTGTTACATAGTTTTATGGTGTTTTAGCTCAGAACCCTTTATTAAAATTGTTCTTGTAGATGACCATCTAAGTGAGATCGAAACTAAAGAAAAGCAGTATCCATTAAAAGTATTGTATCAATATTCAATATTTTCAACAGCCAGATATAATTACCAGTTTTGCTTCTATGTAAGGTTAAATTGTCATGTTATTCAAGTGTTAGAACCATCTGTCACTGCAAGCGGATTCACTTAAGATCCTTAAGTACAGGAATCAGAGCTTAATCGTGTTCTGACAGTAACAGTCTGAGCAGCCTGTCAGAGTCTCTGGGGTGACCTGTTTGTTGAAAGTCATGCATCCCTTAATCAGGTTCGCTCCTAAATCTCTTTCTGGCCTCTTACAAAGGGTTTATCACCAGCTCAACAACAGATAAGGGCTGCCAGGCGTTCACCGTTATAGATAATGAGGTGCGTTCAAATTAACATAAGTCAGTGGACAGCGGGTAGTTAAGAAGATCTGGGCTAATCTTTGTGGTTTAGAGAATACATGCTAAATATAGCATGCCTCAAACAAATTCTGATCACAGGAAAGTCATTTCTAGATTTGTAGTACTCCAGGCAGCCACCTGGGGGAAGTATCTTCCCACACTTTTCATCGTTATCATCCACACTGTTTAAACATCCACACACTGTTCCAACACTCACCTGCACAGTATTAGACATACTTTAAAACCTTGCCTGCTTTTCTTCTTTATAACCTGTCATGCTATTTTCGCGCGATAAAAAAAATATCGCCGTTAAATTCAGGAAACAAGCAAAACCTGAGAGAGTGACACACAATACTAAGGCACAGCACACCAGTTCATAAACACAGAATTAAGATGACGATTTATGTGGTAATGAGTGTGTCGAGTTTAGAAACATCTGTTTGTCTTAGAATAAGGTAGGATAGGGTTACTATTAGTAGCAGGCTAAGCTGAGGGCCAGGGTTAGAGTTTTGGGTTGAAGTTAAGGTTTAGAGTAGAATCTGGGTTATGGTTAGGAAAATGTAATAGATATTTAGTTGAATGTTCTATAAAGCATCTATAAAGCATCTGCAACGGACTATCAAAATAAAGACTTAGCAAGTATTTGGCATACTAAATATATGCCAAATACTTGCTAAGTCTTTATTTGGACAGTCCGCTGCAGATGCTTTATAGTTATTTAAATATATATATGCTTTATAGATATATATAGTTATTTTTTCCACAATTGCAATATTTTAACAAAATTCCAATTTTACACACAAGGCTTTTACACAAAAGTGCACACAATAAAGCAAAAGAGGACACACAGAATAGAAATAAATTTGGTAGTTGATGTAAATATGATAATAATTCACTCAAATTGTTATGCCAACAATATCATGTTTAATCATTTTTTTGTGCTAAAGAAAATAATTTTCAGTGGCGATCTAATTTTTATAACCCACCACAAATAAGGTTTTCACCTCAAAGTGTGTCTGAACGCTTTGAAGTGTTTGCAAGGTTTTTTAAATAACTATAGTATAGTATAATTGTAACCCTCAGTCTTTTTCATTTCTTAGATGGTAATGTTTCCCTTAATTGTACTGTTGCCCGCTGAGAGCCAAATATTTTGTGGGTAAAGGTTGTGGAACCAGTAATACAGCGATTTGTCCAGTAGATGGAACTGTTTTATTGTGCGCGGTAACAAAAACGTAATTCCTTGATCAAGGAGGCGTCCTGGAAATTAAAGTTACGACACTAATCTGTCAGTAACTTGGAAACACACTTATTTTTAGTAAATCTGTTAAGATAAAGTAAGATGAACGTACAATTCACAAAGACGATCAGTATCAAATATATATTAGGCTAATAGTTTCTTGTAGCCACTAATATCAGCGCTTCTGTGCTGCTGTCACTGTGCTCCAGATCGGTTATCATAACAAATACAATTGTTTTAATATTTTAAATGTCTTTATGTAACAATAAAATGCACTATTATTACACGTGTCGTTGATCATATTTGAGAACCACTGCAACTAAAAAACTACATTAGATGATTCACTTAATATTGTTTAATGTTTTAACAATATGTTCAAATTGGAAGCCATATAACAACCATTCACATACAGCAAAATAAGTCACTCAAGTTCATGCAATCATAGAACCATTTAACCACTATATACACACAATGTAAAGACTGTACACTGAAATACTAAATAGACCTGTCCATAAAGATTACTTATAAATATATAAGTATTAAATATGGATGAAAATGGCACACCATTATCAGCACTATGCTTTGTGAAAGCGTCCAGGCTTTCTGTTTTGTTCACATAGCTTATTCATGCACCATACCGTTACTTTACTGTAAACGTGGGCATAATAAACAGTTCAAATTTTAATAAAGGAATGGCAATGAAAAGTTATAAGCAAACATAATGATTATGCAGACTTAGATAATGATGATAATGAAGATGACCATCGTGACACACATCTGGGTATCTTCAGAGAGTCCAAAGTGTAACAGTGAGACAGTGAGTTTGTTGGAGTATGTGTGTGTGTGTGTGTGTGTGTGTGTGTGTGTGTGTGTGTGTGTGTGTGTGTGTGTGTGTGTGTGTG
>JBBPDC010185865.1:0-12665 GCA_037974485.1 Hemigrammopetersius urotaenia
AGAACAAAACTGAATTTATTAGAAGCTAAAGAACACATCTTAACCGGGGGTGCCAATAATTATGGAGGGCAGTGTATTGTCTAGCCCTATTACAAAGCAAAAATCTGAATAGATCTGGTGAATGTATAATGTCCATGACCTTTTATTTTACTTTAACCATTATGAATGAACCTGCCTGTTTAATACTGTATAACAAAACCAAACGCAATTTGTTCCACCATTACTACATTTCCATTCTATTTAACTTTCAATAATGCTTTTAATTCAGTATTAATAAAGGGTGCCTTTCTTCACTCTTGAGTAATGACTCTTGCATACATCAGCAAACCAGAGCTCTCCGATCACACCCACTCTTTTACTGTCAGCACCTACTGGAAGAGGAGTTGCTTTAAATGGCTCCTCAGTGCCTGGTGAGAATTCCATTATATGTATGAAAGACACTTGAATAACTCTCTGCTTGAGATTACATTTGATTAAATGAAAATAGAAGTACAATTAAATGCACTGACACTTATGTAACCGATGAGTAACCACTTTTTTATGTACATGTGCTATAGTGATGTGGTAAATATGGAATATTCAATTGTCAATAATAATAATACCTAAGCCTCTTACCACCCTCCTTTTAGTTTAAGGCTGCTGGTTGACTGCTTTCTGAAATTTCCTATATGTGAATGCGTGCTCTGTGGTCTGAAATGGGTCACTGATGAAAGTGAGTATCCCCCCTGCACCCGGCCCGCATAGCTCCTAGACCACACAGACCATCCATCCAACCCACACTTCTTTTAACGCAGTTCTGCTTTATAAGCACCTCGGGGAGGAAGAGCAGCTGATATTTTCTTCATTACACTTCTAATATTCTGCTGTCTGTGCATCATATTTAAAACCTTACACACTGCAAGTTTTTGGTCCAGTTGTTTTAAATAGGTGTCATTTTGATTGAACATAACTGCTTTTCTATAGTGTTTGATCCTCATATGGAAGTTTAATTGCCACAGCATTGGTTTCTAGCAGAGCACTGACCAAAACTGGGGTAAACACGTTTCACCAGACTTGCCTCGTCTGCCCTTCTTGGCCCTTTGTTTACCTGTGTGTCGGGTGGCCTTCGGTTTTGATTACTAGCTGTTCTTCGTCCTGCACCTTGATCTGTGTATTCACAGGGTCTGTTTTCTCCCTTGTCAGCAGCACCTGGGTCTCGTTTCCCCAATATGTTTAAAAGGCCAGCCCTACCTGAAAGTCACCATATGTTCACCATGATTCCACCTGTCATTTCTGTGCTTACCTCTGTTTGACCCTAAACATAATCTTAGAGAGAGTCCTAAGATTAAAACAGTATTCAATCACTCCTGCAAGTGAAGACCAGAAATTTCATTAAATCATTTGTTTTCTGTAAAAATGTGTACCCAGAGTTGGGGTCCATTTGATGTAGAAACGCCTTCACACTGTAAGGATATCACACACATTGTATTTTGAACTTGAGGAAAATGGACAGATTCACTGGACATTATTAGCTTAGAGCTGGTCAGGATTTGGTACCTTTTAAAGTGTAATAATTTCATAAAATGTGTGTGTGTGTGTGTGTGTGTTGTGTGTCTCTTTAGGCTTCTTCACAATGGCAGATTAGCCCTGTCAGCAGAGTCTAATGTGCTAATAACAGTAGAGTCAATCAAACTTACATTTAAACCAGTGACATCCAAGATCAGGTCCAGGGCAGATTTTGTGTAACACTGTAAACCACACTGGCAGTCAAAAAGATTTGTTTACATAAATGTATGTGATTAACTGATTATTTGCAAAGGATGTGTTTGTTCACCAAAAGGAAAACCATAAGAAATAATGGTAAGATTTACTAGAATGCATTTCTGTATCAAAATGCAAAAACATTAGTGTTTTCAGTACAATCCCTGACTTTTAACTGCTTCTACATTGTTAAGCTGTTTAGGTGCATTGAAGTCTGATCTATGTGTTACTGCAGAATCTACCTCCACAGTCCAAGGCCTGGTGTTAAAGCAAAATCATGTTGCAAAGCTATATATATAGATATATATTTTTCTTTTTTATAATACACTTACAGCATTTATCAGACGCTTTTATCCAAAGCGACTTCCATTCCCTAACTACAGGGAGCAGTCTCTCCCTGGAGCAACTTGGGGTTAAGGGTCTTGCTCAGGAACCCAGTAGTGGAGCTGAAGGTAGAATTTGAACCCATGACCTCTTGGTCTAGAGGCAAGTATCCTACCCACTACACCACCTAATTTATTATTACTTTACCGACTCTGTTCAAGAAATATCTGGTTTTGTGCACTTTGTAAACATCACTGCTGCAAACCTGAATGTCAATTTCTGATCAACCTTCTGATCACGGGGCAACAACCAGACAACCAGCTGCCCCATGAGGATTTTCACCACCTATTGGTTGTCACAAATGCACAGCATCTATTCCAGACCTAATATCTCATTATACCAATGAATTAACTACATAATATTTCCTTCATTTTGAGCATGACTTCCTGAGATTTTGTGTATAGATTGGACAGATATAAAGGCTTTGGTTTTGCTCTATGCATATTACTGGGATCTGAGACAAATTTATACTAATTAGTTAACATTGTGCATTGTGAACACCACATATTTCGTTAAAAAGCTTCATAATTCATAAGCATAATCAGTATAGGGCTGGGAAAATAATACATTCTGAAAAATTTATAAATTGATCATTTTTCAATAAACGTCTTTTTCATTATTTAAAACCACAGATATATTGTATCACTTCATTTTTTACACTTTAATTCCGCCCTCAAAACTCTTCTGTTCAAGCATGCTTTGTCTTTCTAATTCATCTGCCATGTCTAAATGATGTAATTTTTTTAAGCTTTTTAATCTTGTCTGTAAGTGTTGTTTTTACTGTTTGTTTGTTTTATTGTACGGTGTCCTTGTGTGCCACAAAGGCGCCTATATATAAATAAAATGTATTATTATTATTGCATACATACTCAGCATATCTGAGACACTTGTAAGTGAAGTAAAACCAGGCCTAGGGTTTGGGAACCAGACCACAAAATGCTCACACATACAAAATATAATTGTAATTATCGGTTAGATAAATTAGCAATAAATCAATAAGCTGTACAGTAGTTTTGAGTCAGTTACACTTAGAATGGCCTCCTAATCCCTCTCGGCCTTCATCAATCTGATTCGGACTTCGAAGAGCTTGAAAACAAAGAAAATTAATAACTTACACCATTGACTGGGTATGTTTTCCAACTCAACTCTCCAAGCACCGAAGTCGTATCCAGTAGCACAACTGTGGAGAGGAGAAAGTAAAATATCAAAACTTCATATTACTTCCCCAAAAACATTTTGCCAGTGAGATACAGTGAAGGTATTGATTTGTGAAAATGTACAGACTGATATCAGAATGCACTGCAGTCTCTAAGGCTTTAGCACAGCTGGTCAAGTCCGTAATACAGTAAACTGCCGCATAATCGCGGTTCAGCAGTCACGACTTCAGTCTCTGGCGGATTTTTACACAGAAACTGCAGATATCCTCCACATGAGGACAAGGGGCCGTAGCACGCGAGGTAATGTTTACATGTGCACCAACGGCAGTGACAAAAGACAGCTTTTATGTTTTAAATAAGATACACTTTAAAGGTATCCTATGCTGTACTTATGCCATGCCTTAGTTAAGTCAGTTTATGCCGGGGTGCATGTGAACAAGACTATAAATTAGAGATGGGTAATATGTCAGAAACCATGAAGATCATTTTCACAACACACACAATGAACTAGTACAGATATATTAGTACAGCTGACATCACAATACAGTAACCACTTTTAGATCAGCAGTCGTGGATATATACTATTTTAAATATAATTTACTAATTTTGCAATATAAATATGAACCTAAATTCAGCTACATTTCCATATAAATTAATAATATAAATATAAATAGTTACTAAATATGCGTGGATTGGCCATATTTAAACCTCTCTCGCTCTCGTTTACTCTCTCTCTGTCACGGTCAGGGGGGGCTAGCCCTCGACCGTTGAGCTTCCTCGAAGCACGAACCTCAGACCAAAGATCCTTGCTGATACGTTTATTTGAAGAAAACAAGAATAAAGCAAACAGGCACGTGGGCCACCAGGAACAGGATTCAAAAACGAGAAACAGGATACACGAGCCAGAAACACGAAGCCTAAACGAGGTGCAAAATGAGGTGATGGACAGATAATGAGTGTGACTCAAACAGAACTTAAATATCAAACATAATCAGGACGAAACACGAGACGGCTAAACTAAAGAGACACGTGATACATGAACCCAAACCATATAACACCAAGACACGTGACCATAGACCAAAACAAACGGAGACGTCAAAATAAAAGACCCTAAACGTGAACAAACAGAACAGAAAACAGAAACAGAAACTGAAAAACCGAACTGTGACACTCTCTCTCTCTCTTTCGGTCTCGCTCTCTCTTACTCTCTGTCTCTCTCTCGCTAGCGACAGACAGAGAGACAGAAAGAGAGAGAGAGATAGAGAAAGAGAGAGAGAGAGAGAGAGAGAGAGGTTTAAATATGGCCAATCCAGGCACTACAAAAAAAAATCTGGAACATGTGTATTGCCTCTCTCTCTCTTGCTAGCAGGACGGATACAGGTTTATCTTTATATTTTCAGTAAAGGGGATGTATTAAACTGATTTTAAAATTAAATATATAGATTTGGGGGCATATTAAGGTTTTACACTATAAAAATAGGCGTTTTTAGACATTTTTTCAGAGCGTGGATTGCCTGTCCGCCTTCTCAGAACGGTGGCCGTTGGCCTGTAAATTTCGCCTGAGATGCTGAGCTGCATTGCCAGAAGGTGCAGGGTGTTTGGGCGGTAGGGCTTTTATTAGAATGAAACAAAAACAGGAGGACATCAGCCAACAACTGGAAATTTAGCTCAATTTATATTTGGATTACTATTTATGTTTGTAGTACATTATATATTTTTAATCATTTAGAACTAAAATGGGTAAAAAAAAAAACATATTGCCACGAAAAAAGCAAAAGGAATGCATTACAATAGAGTATATTGCCTTTTGCTCTACATGTTTATTGCAGGGACTTAAATGCAGTAGAAGACGGGTCACTAGTTTGGACGGTTAGTGACACTTACGAAAAAAAAAACGTTACACACTATATGGACAAAATTATTGGGTGGTCTGACCATTACATCAACATGATATTGCATTCAAATCCATGAAGCTGGTACCCCTTTGCAGCTATAACAGCTTCCACTCTTCTCTTCTTAGAAAGCGTTCTACGAGATTTTGGAGTTTCTGTGGGAATTTGTGTCCATTCATTCCGTAGAGCATTTATGAGGTCAGACACTGATGTTGGACGAGAAGGTCTGGATCTCTGTTCCAGTTCATCCTAAAGGTGCTGGATAGGGTTGAGGTCAGGGCTCTGTGTGGCCAGTCAAGTTCTTCCACACAACTCCTCCAGCATGTCTTTATGGAGCTCGCTTTGTGCACTGGGACACAGTCTTGCTGGAATAGAAAAGGTTCTTCCTCAAACTGGGTCCACAAAGTTGGAAGCCTGGTGTTATCCAGAACGGTTTGCATTAAAGCATTAAAGCATTAAAATTGTCCCTCACTGGAAGTAAAGGGCTTCACCCAAACCCTGAACCCAATACTTTTGTTCTTATAGTGTCTATTATATATACATTTTATTCACTGCTTTCATTACTCGTGACATCTCTCCAACCTCCCATTCAGCATCGCTAAAGAAAGCCAAGAGGATCTTCTCTTAGGAAGAATATTTCCTGCCTGACGGGGGAAGAGAAAATAATACATACTGAATGTCACTCATGGAGACTGAGCAGTGAAAACGCATGTACTCTGAAGAACTGCGGCACTGTCTTGCCCTACTAATCTGTCACCGGCGTACCAGTAGTAGGCAGTTCTTCTCATTTGAGCATTAAAAACACATTAAAAGCAATCTGTCATCTTGCTGCTTCCTACTGTGTCAACAGAAATCCGTGGAGTGAGAAAATATCCAGCATTAATAATTTACAAAAATGTGCTCATATAGGTCACGTGATATAAAAGAGCAACAGTATTCCTCTGCCACCGCCTTGCCTCAAACCTTCAAATGTCAAGACATGGAAGCACATTCATGCTCGTTTTTAGACATTTTTAGACATCGCTGTATATGTGACATCCAACATCAGTGTCTGACCTCATAAATGCTCTGCAGAATGAATGGGCACAAATTCCCCCAGACACTCTAAACTCTTGTGGAAAGCCTTCCAAGAAGAGTGGAAGCTGTTATAGCTGAAAGGGGCACCGACTCCATATTAAAGTCTATGGACTTGAATGAAATGTCAATAAAGGCCCCGTTGGTGTAATGGTCAGGCGCCTCAATACTTTTGTCCATATGGTGTAATTGAACTGATGAAAAAATGTAGTTTCACAAGGGCTGGTGGAACATTCCCTGCTTCAGAATCTCATATCTTGATTAAATCTAACCTGATCAGAATCCCTAGGGTTTCTGCACCTTAAACTTTAATCAGAATGTCTTGCCTAGAGCACATTTAACAGCAATTTAAATCTTGAGTTTGAAATATAGGTAGCACAGCTAAATGACTACGTAACCAGTTCACTGAGCACAGAACCATACATTAAAAACAAACCAAGGGTTACATGACATGCCCCAATCTGCCTTCTGTGGACTGGCTCTGCCATTTTGTAACACTTCAAAGCTGCAACAGGTGATACAAAGGAAAACTACTGAAGGTGAGGTTTTCTTTTACTGGACCAACAGGCAGAAGCCTGGAAAGAAGATCCTTCTGATCAAATGTATGGCACTAACTTCAGTTCACAGATGCTGCTGTAGATAACAGCCCAATACATGAGGGAAAGAGACCAATATGGACAAAAGTATTGGGTCGCCTGACCATTACATCAACAGGATATTGCATTCAAATCCATGAAGCCCCTTTTCCAGCTATAACAGCTTTCACTCTTCTCTTCAACAAGACTTTGTGGAAATGTGTGCCCATTCATTCTGTAGAGCATTTATGAGGTCAGACACTGATGTTGGATGAGAAGGTCTGGATCAATCTCCGTTACAGTTCATCCCAAAGGTGCTGGATGGGGTTGAGGTCAGGGCTCTGTGTGGCCAGTCACGTTCTTCCACACTGAACACCTCCAGCATGTCTTTATGGAGCTCTCTTTGTGCTCTGGGACACAGTCATGCTGGAATAGAAAAGATTCTTCTCCAATCTGTGTCCACAGAGTTGGAAGCCTGGTGTTGTCCAGAACGGTCTGCTGAAGCATTAAAATTCTCCCTCACTGGAAGTAAAGGGCTTCACTCAAGCCCTGAACCCAATACTTTTATTCAAATGGTGTATATTATATATACATTTTATTCCAACCTCCCATTCAGCATCCCTAAAGAAAGCCAAGTGTCAGACCAGCAGACAGTTCCGTTTATATGCCATAATTGTAGATCAAACGATCCATAGAAACTTCATTAAAATGAAGGATCTATATGCTGTTCCTCTACTTGAACAGCTGCTAAGTAAACATGACATAATGAACTTTCATGACTTTCAATATACTTTGAGATTAAATTAAATGGCATATATGCCAGAATGGGAAAAGCTCAAAATGCCAGACCTAGGAACTGAAAATGTGAAAACATGATACTTATCCCAGCAGGCGCCTTTGCACCTGCTACCAAGATAAACCTGGGAGCCCACTTGATGTCACCTCCCTGCAAGAAAAAGTGGCCTTGTCAGTTTTATTGAACTGAGGGAACAATAAAATAAAAGCTCGCCACATGACCCCCATCTGCTGCTGTGAAATCAATAAGACCATTTACACCCAGACCACAAGCAAACACAAATCTCTGTTCTTCTCAAAGTTGAGAAAAAGTTAAGGCCAAGGGTCATCTTTCTGCAATATGTAGTACATCGACTGCAGAGGAGACCCTTCTTCTATCAGGACCACTCAGAATAAATGTCAGGGTTTACAGTGTTATAGAATAGGAGGTAGCTGAGCAAGACCCTTAACCCCAAGTGTCTCCAGGGAGAGACTGCCCCCTGTAGTTAGGGAGTTGCTTTGGATAAAAGCGTCTGATAAATGTAAAGCTAAGACATTAAAGCAGAACTGACAGCATACTATTCAAGCCACTGTGAAATCATTTTAATGAGCTTCTAAAACATCTTTTCAAATAAATGCATTTGTCTATTAAAATTGTTTGACAAGAACACCTAACAATAAACCAATCATCTACACCCAAATTTGGTACACGTTTAGTACACAAACAGGTGTTGCCATTTCAAGAGAGCTATACTCTTGGTATGATGGGGGGGTGCACACACACACAAACACACCGCATTCATTCACACAATCACAATAGCAATCCATTTTGAACCCCCAATTCACCTGCCGCACATGTCTTTGGACTGTGGGAGAAACTGGAGACCCCTCCCCACAACAAGAACCTGTAAACCCCTTTTCTTCTGTAGTCCATGCCCTGAATCAGCAACTGATCTGTTGTTCTGCTTCAGAACACTGTGTACCACTCCAAGTTAAAACTTGTTTTTACCATTTTCTAAACTGATGAAGCTCTGCTGCAGCTGGACCGTCCCCCTTGTGGAACCTGGAACTGGGTCTTAAACAATTTCAGCACTGTTTATGCATCAAAAGTATTAAAAACAATGATTAAAATCATAATAAACTACAGCTTCAGCAGACTTAGGCCACTTAATTTATATAAGAAAAAGTGCTAAATGACTATGTAACCAGTTTCTTTAACCTTTAACCCTAATCAGAATATCATGGCTAGAGCACATTTAGAGCATAAACTGCCAAATCATACCAGAAGCACAGTCATGTTTATATTGTCTGGGTTAAGAAGTGTCTCTGTGGTGTAACTGCATTACTCAGTGTTTCAGAATGGGTTTATGGGTGAAAGGTTCTATACATATTGGATACGAACATCCTCAGCCTGTCAGTGTGAGGAGCAGCCTCCCAGTTAGTATTCATGGCTCCATTTTCAGTGCATACTTCTCAGATGGTGTGCTGGTTGTTCTTTCGCTTACCTGCAAGCAAACACACACACACACACACACACACACACACACACACACACACACACACACACACACACACACACACACACACACAACTACATACACACCCACACACACCCTGCCTAATATGTGTGCCTCTGAGCAGCATGTCTATACAGACTAATACCCTGACCGTGGTCCTGAAGGTCAGCTAATTCCATCGCCCTCACTCTGCAATGCCTGACACGACACAAATTACTCTCCTCTTCAGCACAGACAGACATGTCAGGCATTAAACTAACATGGAAAGCAGGATGTCTGCCCCAGCATTTTCCAGCACGGATATATCATTTATGCACATCTGCCACTCGACATCAGAAGCCTAAAAGATCACACTAAGAATCAGGGGTTCCTTTTATCAGCTATACCTATCAAATACAAGCACTTTCAGGGTTTATAAGTGACCATTTCAAATTATTACACACCTCTCAGCCATCACAATGATCTCTAAATACTATTTTCCACATCAAGTGGAGGAAAAACTCCCCAGAATGAACTGCACTGAGAATAGCAGCTCTAAGGTAAGCTAAACTTTATATGCTAAACATCATTTGAATATTAATAACAATAAAAGATAAAGATGCTGAAAGCTTTGTAAATGAAACATGTCTGTATTGCACTCATATTTGTGATTAAAAACCTGTGCAAAGATGAAAATGAATACAAAGTTATAATGATTGCTCATTGTGGAAATCGTTAAATTTCTTGATGAATTGGTTTTGTCATTAGTTCACAATCTGAAAATTGAATCATCAGCATGTACTCCCCACTCCCTAACCAAAGTAACTTCTACTTG
Source organism: Hemigrammopetersius urotaenia (assembly GCA_037974485.1). NCBI lineage: Eukaryota > Metazoa > Chordata > Actinopteri > Characiformes > Alestidae > Hemigrammopetersius > Hemigrammopetersius urotaenia. The sequence goes on from JBBPDC010185865.1 coordinate 9,928, forward strand.
GATGGTCTCCAACAGAAGCTGCTGCTACAGACTCCAATTGATCCTCCTTGTACTAACTAGAGACTCTACTGCTCATTAGTGATTAAGTTTGCACACTTTGCCTCTTATTGTATGTAATACTCTATATATCCTCAAATCCACATCATTATAACATCCTCCACAAGGGGGCGCTATTAACAAATCACATTTGACTTACAGTGCTAGGAAGTGCTTTGAGGCTGGAAATTGAGAGTCAGGCAAAATGTCTGCCTACCTCGACAGCAGCAATGATATGGAAGTTTAAAATGTAAAAATTTCAAAATACGTAATATTAAATGATGTAAAGTCCAACATGAATGGTTTGTCTACACATAAACATGCATGACTGCACTTACTATCTTGTAAACCCAGTATAACAAAGGTTGGAAAATGGTCATGTAAAAAGGAACTATATTGGAATTAGGGCTGCATGATGTTAGGAAAACATGTGATATGCGATAATGTAGTTGAATGTTGCGATGGCGATATCACATGCGATAAGTGAGTAAAAACTTAGCCTTTATAGTGTTAATTGTTTTCTGCTTTGAAATTGCTGGTAACAGACTCCAGACACTGACTAGTCTATGCAGAAAAAAAATGAAATGCAATACTTCCATTCCAACATGTTTTTTTTTAACGAATTTACTTAAACAAAGCATTTAATGCCTCCCATAAAACATTTGAACCATTGAACATTGTTGAAAAAAATCTGAAAACATTTTTTAAATAATTTAAAATCTTAAATAAATGTAAACATCATTTAAATGATAGTAAGTTCTTAGCCAAAAAAAATGGCCTTTTTGCCCTCTTCTCTGTGGCTCTGGGTGAAGAGTTTTGGAAAAACACCATTTATTGCAGTTTAGTCAGTCTTTCGCGATATGAATATTGCGCATGTTGATATCGTGATGACGGTACATTTGCGATATACTGTGCAGCCCTAATTGGAATTGGTACACAGAAATACAGACCCTTTGAAAACATTTTTGGTAAATCAGTGTCTTTAATTGGTAAAAATTAGCCAAAATAATTTCTGTTTTTTTGGATCACATGAATTCTTCAATTAATGAAAACACCCAATAACACACACTAACCTGGAATTGTGAATGGTCTGTATTAACAGAAAGCTCCTGTATTAAAAAAACAAAAAAAAATAATTTAACTTTGAAGTACTAATTTAAAAAATCCCTTTGACTGTGAATAAGAATATGAAAATTGCACATAATCAAAAAATTATCAAAACATTTTATGGTGTAAATTTCAAAACTTTAATTACTTAAGTTTTTGTCTGTAGCTGTGACATTTACATTTACGGCATTTATCAGACGCTTTTATCCAAAGCGACTTCCATTCCCTAACTACAGGGGGCAGACTCTCCCTGGAGCAACTTGGGGTTAAGGGTCTTGCTCAGGAACCCAGTGGTGGTGGTGAAGGTAGGATTCAAACCTGTGACCTCATGGTCCGGAGGCAAGTATCCTACCCACTGAGCTACCTCCACCCACATAAACAAATATGTTGTTTTGCTTCAGAATACCATGTGAAATGTGAAACATTTTTAAAAATTTTCATTACAGACAGTATATTGAGCAGTCTTAGTACCAGATAACCTTAGAGGTTTGATGCACACAGCATCAACAATGAAGGAAGGCAGTACTTGTCAGACTTGCACAAATGGTCACTGTTACAAAAATCAGCCAGTCTAACCTGTCCATCAATGTAAAGTGAACATTTTAGGACCAACACTGGCCAAGCTATTACTTATCATCACAGTAGAGACTGTGGCATGGCAGAGTGTGCTGCACCAGCAGAAATGTCTCAGGTACAGCAGCACTGCTGGAGTATGGGAAGGCTGGGCAATGCGCTATATTAATTGCTTTTACGACTAATTATATCGCCAGTACCATAAGAACACTTACGGACTGCATGTGTCATTACAAAGAGAGCATAATTCATTTTAAAGGGGGACATATTATGCAAAATGTTTTTTTAAAAAACAAGTTATAACAGGTCTATGTGGTCTATGTTTGTGATGTTCTTTGCACAAAATCTAACATGAAGAAATGTCACCAGTAGTGTTTGTATTGCAGCTATATGCTGTATTACAGCAGCTTCACTCCTGATTCAGTTTCTGATGGATAGAACTGAGTCACAAAACAAATTACAAAAGCAATAACCAGAAAAAAAACATGATCTCTTATTGGTCTCTTAATTTTTTCCAGGGCTGTAAAATCTGTTTCTGTTGGCTGGTTTGTGAAAGTGCAGAGTGTGTTCAGAGTGTGCCTGAACCTGTTTTGGAATTTTAGAGTGCTTTCCTAATATGCTGTCCTTACTAAATTCAGACCACTGTCAGACCCCTCATCAGGTCAAGAGCATCTCTCCCAGAGTAGTTAAATGGTCCTCTTACACACAGCAGTCCTGCCAGGAAGCTCCGCTCTAAACTCCTCTCTTGGCCTCAGATGGTTTTCTGCACGGAGTGCAGACTGAACACAGACCATTTCTCTGCTCTTTGGAGCAAATCAAAGCGTCCACACAGCACCTGCGTCCGGTCGGCTGCACGTTCGGGTGGAGTCGGTCCAGACAAACGCAAAGAAAACGTGGCGATTGCGTTTACATGGTGTTCGATGACATTCTGGAGGAGCAAATATGTCCCATGATTCTTGCCCTATGAATACTCAACGTCACACTCACCAGCCTTTCCTACACCCTCTCCACACACCAGACCC
>JBBPDC010185876.1:0-15432 GCA_037974485.1 Hemigrammopetersius urotaenia
CACACACACACACACACACACACACACACACACACACACACACACACACACACACACACACACACACACACTCTTTTCCCTCCCATCTGGCAGAAGAACTGAACTGCTTATTTCTCACCAGCTACACAGCAAACACATACTAAACTGTTCTAACATAAACAAAGAAAAGGTACTCTGTAAATACTCTGTGCTGTATTTAAATACAATATTTTTCCCCTGTTGCTCCTAGTTGCAATACCTGCACAAGTATTTATTGCTGTCTACTTCAATATTTGCTGCCATTATACAATATGTCATAAAACAACATTCACTCACACTAGTCCTGTAACTGCTCCTTTCAGCTGCACTGAATGTTGTTTTGTCCTGTAAATTACTTCACTGTTGCTCTTGTGTTTTACACTCTCTCTTTAGTCCTGTCCTGACCACATCTGTTTAGTCTGGTGGTGTTCTGTTTTTTTGTTCTTTGTGTAGTGCCATGGTCCTAGACGAACACAGTTTCATTTCACTGTGCACGGTGTATATGTTTGAAATGTAAATTTTTTGATTGACTTGACTTGTTTCACTTAAACTGAAATCTGAGCAAAGTACAATGATACACAGACACAGGGTTAACTGCTGAAATCACTGAACAACTAATTTTACCATCTGAAAAGAAGGAAAAGGTGAGAATAAACATTAAGACATAACACCAAACCACCACTCCGCATAATGCCTTTTTATTCAGTAAAACTGAGAAGCAGCATGCTTGTTTCTCACACTAACAGACTAGAATAGAATACCTAATCTAATTACATCTAGTTTTGAAAAAAAAAATCTCTTTGGGGCAGATTAATTCAACCTTTGAATTAAATTAATTTCATCTATGGATCCTTTTTTTTTTAAGAACATTTGGTCAAAATTAATGACATCCCTACAATAATGTCTTAATGAATTCTCCACTTAGCAACAGCATTTAGTCTTGACCTCACAAATAAATATAAAACCACGCAAAAATGAAATATTTTAGTTTGTAGAAGAACTTATTTTCACTTCAACTTTTGCAGAAGTGTAGAGTGCACAGCAGTCGTTTCATAATGTTACAAATTTATATTCACATTCTTGCATACTCTCAACCACAATGTCTGTGATGGAAAACAGAAATGGAACTGCCTTCTGCATATCATACGTATTTCGACCACTTTCCACAGTGATAGAGGACTGTATCATAGAAAAGGCTGATGGACCATGGCTAAGCTGGCTAAGTAGAGATGACATGCCCTGCACATCTGCTTTGATTAAGCTCAGTCAGTTTAAAAGTAAAGAGTGATGTACCCAAAAGATGACCTTGGTTTTGATCACACTCTACCTCTCTTCCTTCATATCCATTCTACCCTTTTATTTATTTATTTCCCTACATCCCCTACAACAAGGGTTGTCCCTTCCTTTCTTCCTCCCTCTAACTCCTTATACTCTAATATTTTCCTCTGATATTTATGAATGATGGTATCTTGTACAAAACCATGTCCACATAGCAAGAAAAGCATTGGAGCATAATAAAAGCTGTTTATAAATGAATACATTTGGCCATTGAAAGTTCCAACCAGTAATTTAGTGGGTTATCGCTGCTAGTTCTTACTATTATTCATATTAATCACTCAGACCTGCTGTGAAAGTTAGCTGCTTCCAGTCTGAGGAAAGAGTGATCGCTCAGGGTGTAAAGTTACTTTCATTAAATTAATTAGACATATTGAAGAATATTCAAATAGAGGATGGGTCTATGCAGGGCCACACACTTCTATTCCAAGATATCCTAGTTCATACTGCTAACAAAACTGCTCTGCTGATGCAAAAATAAGTAACTCAAAGACCAACAGAAGTGTACAGAGTAAAGTTGAGGCTGCAACTTCAGATGAGTCAATGAGATAATGATAATTGCAGCCAGAGTAGTTAGACAAGTTACTGCCGCATTGCCTCTGCCTTCGCATTAAAAAATACATCCTGGGCAGTGTTTCAGGGCACATTTTTTGTATGAGAGTATAATATGTTATAGAATCACAAATACAAGGCTAAACACTGCTAAAAGACCTGTTAAAAATTTTTAAAAGACCTGTTAAAAATAAAACCTTTTTCTAATTACGCCAATATTTTTGTTTTCTGTTCATTTAAGGACCCGAATTCGCTGAATGATTCAAAATAAATATAAATGCAATACTGAGCAAAATAATCATTATTTTCTTTCTAGGCATTATTATACAGCCGTCCTTCAGCCATAAATAGACCAATATGTTAATAATACTTTGCTGAAACTTTTTGTTCTAACTGGAGTGGTCTGTGTGAGAGGGCACCCGCACACAAAGGCTATTAAGGCTGGGAAAACCCCAAACACCTGCTGTGGTCATGACTCTGTGGCCAAGAGAACAAATTCTCACATCACCGCCTGGGACCGGCCTCTTAAACCTACTGCCAGGTAATTGACACCCTGAAATGAATTATTTTTATGTTTTAGGATTGTCCTCTATCTGTCTGCATAGATGTCTGCCTGCGTAGAACAATTATTAATCTAAAGACAACAAATGCTTGTTTTTAATCTTGTTGTTTAGAATGTGATCATTATGCCCTTTTCGGTTACATAAACACTGTACAGAACTCTCTCTCAACTCTCTCTCACACACACACAAGCAAATGAACAGTACACAAATAGCCAAGCCCTATAACCACTAAAAGTAGGGATGGGGCTGTATGAAAACTTCATCATATCAATGCTCAGTATTGTTTATCTAGATTCTAAAATAGACACTGATATGAAGGTTTGTCCCATCAAAACAAAATAAATGTACACAAACTTATTAAATCTCAAATCTATATATCATGTGTTACATTGTGGTTCAGTAATCTCCCGCTTTTCATTACGGAATGGCTGGCCTGATTATAAGCAATTTATAATATTTACATGTTCATTTTTGGCCAGAATAAACCATTGAATGTATTCTATTATTGTGTAAATAATTAAGAGTTGGGCAAAAAAAAACTAAATAAAAGGCTTATCTTTGCGCACTCACAGCGAGTGTCATGGATAGAGAACAGTGACTTAATCATCAACTACACAGGATCCACTCTAGCAACACATTCAGCATCCACACTCTCAAGGCTGTCTTTCTCACACACATACACAAACACACAAAACATCACACAAATACTTGACAGTGAGTTATTGGCTGCTATAAAGGTGTAAATCTCTGATCTCAGTGACTTAATTATAATTATAAAGCAGACTGTTCTAGACGTAGAGTTGTTTATTGTTTGTTGATTATTCACAACAAAATATTTAACAGAAATGAAATCAAATTTGATTACATTTCACACTGTCTGCCATTTTATAAAGGCAATAAGGCCACAATAATGGTCAAATTTTACAATGTTCCAATTGAATTTGCTTTTAAAATGCCTTTTTTATACTGAATACACAAATGTAGCAGGAGGAACTGTTCACACTGTTCACAATGAATAGACAGATTTGAATAAAGTAGAACTTAATGTAAAGGTTCCTGAAACAATGCAGTTAAATGACATCCATACGTTTTTTTTCCCCACACGCCACCAATGAAGCCAATTGCATCAAAACAGACAGTGTTTCTTGTTGCTGGCATTAGCTATCAGTACCTTCAATCAACCTTAGAGGAAAGCACAGAAAGTTGATCCTATTGTTAGTTTAGCCTAGCCCTGTCTATAGACAGAATCCGGTTGAGCAAGCCAAAAGCTACAGAGGCAAGCAAAACCAAGGAGGAACCACTACTCAAAAGTGAAACTCTGGTCCACACTGGATAGTGTGAGAAAGCAAAATAATAACACTATATAGCTGACTAGGAGGTAAAAGTGTGCAAACCTAATCACTGGTGAGCAGTAGAGTCTCAAAAGTAGGATCTGTCAGAGTTTGTAATTAGAAGCAGAAGCTTCTGTGGAAGTAAAGTATGAGCTTTTGATATTCAACACACAAAGCTGATACAACCACTTTCATGTAGCGGCAGAGAGGAGTGCAGAGACGGCAACAAAGATAGGGCAAGCGAAAGAAAAGCAGGCAGAGGGAGGCTGGGCATTTCCCTAAGCCCATGGAGTTATGATGAAATCCCTGGCAGAGAGCAGCTAGTGGATGGACAGCCCTGTGAGGCAGCAAAGGGCAGTGAAGGCAGTGTGGGAGGTCAGAGGTGACAATACACACACCATCAGAATGAGGGAACACATAACAACAATAATAATGAAAAGAACACAATTATTTTTATTCTCTTTATTACACGTCATCTTAAACACGTAACTACTTAAGCAATTATTTAGTTTATCACTAGGCAGCTGGTGGACTAGAGGTTAGGGCGCTGACCCTGTGGTCAGAATGTTGTGGGTTCGAATCTCAGGACTGTTAGTGACACCATTGAGGTACCGTTGAGGTTGGTACCGTCCCCACACACTGCTCCCCAGGCACTGTGTTCCTGGCTGCCCCCTGCTTCACCTGGTGAATGGGTTAAATACAGAGAAAGAATTTCATGCTGTTCACACTGTGCTGTGTTGTTTTCATGTATGATAAATGATTAAATGATCACTTTACAGTAAGAAAGATGTTAAGTTTAACGAATGATATAAAAAGATTTTATCATGAGTGAAAGAGTCCACTATGCTAAAAAGAGGAAAGATTAAATTTGCATTAAAGCAGGAACTCCCTCTCTACTTTTTAAGCAGCATCTGGCAGATTACAGACATAATCTTTAATAAAGTGTAACCCCCCCCCCACGCACACACACTACGAATTTTCCAATAATGTACAACATGAAACAATTTCAGAGCTAAACAGTTAACAGCTACAGCATGAATGTGGCCACCAGAATACAGCATGGATTTACACCTGTCTCTAATGTTGAATGCAAATGTTCATTAGTAAGGAAGTTGAGAAAACACATCATTCATCCTGTATCTAGACTGGATAGCATCCGGAAACCCTCAGGATGCACAAAGGTTCTGTTTTATTTAGACCCTTCAGCATAAAACATTTGCGCTTTTATCCAAAGCGACTTCCATTCCCTAACAACAGGGGAGAGTCTCCCTGAAGCAACTTGGGGTTAAGGGTCTTACTCAGGAACCCAGTGGTGGTGCTGAAGGTAGATTTCAAATACATGACCTTTTGGTTTAGAGGTATACTGCACACTAGCCCACCACCACCCGATGCCTACTGTAGGGGCCAGTGACGCTGGGTATGCACCGATGGTTCTCATCTGTGATTCATTCCAAAACACTAAAAAAGCACAAAGGACTCTTATTATGGTCCTACAATGAGCCAACATTTTCAAAATGTTTTCAAAAGGTGCTTTTGCCATTTACAACATTACATATATACATATAAATGTAGGTGAATTTACGTTAACATTTATGTTACAAAATTTGTAAATTATGTTTTTCTTAATAATTTAGCACAAAAATGCAACGAAAACAACAAAAAATGCAGAGGATATCCGTGGTTTCTGTGAACAACTGAGGCCACAACTCTGAACCACACCTTTTGGAGCTTCTGTAATTAGACAGCACTCCAGATCTTGCTGCAGGGAAATCTGGCCTCAGACTAGTGCTAAAATAATCCTTGAGTAAGATATCATCCCAGAGGTTCTTCATATAAAAGCACTACTCATTATTTAACACAGGGGTGCTCTACAGCAGGGGTCACTGAACGTGTCCGCAAGGGGCCGGTGTGGCTGTAGGTTTTCATTTCAATGGAGCAGGAGCATACCAGATGTAGGTAATCAAGACTGTAACCATGTGATTAAATGACTGGATTTAAATGTTCTTCTGCATGTTTGTAATGCAGATAATATTGGTCACTTCTGCATTACAATTTCATGTATGAGAAGGACCATTTGCTGCACATTATGAGAGATCCACAAAGATATAACTGATTAATCTCACTAAGTGGGAGAACAAAGCATAAGCCATATAGGCATCAGGCTTAGGTCTATTCTATGGTACAACATTTCCAGCTCCCACTGGGAATCACAAATTTGAATAGACAAAATAAGAAAACCTTCAGTGATGCGTTTCATTAATGAAGATGATACTTTTGCATTTTACTGCATTTAAAAGCAGCAAAATACAATAATCTAATTGCAATGCATGCTTGTATTCATGTTCCCTTTGAAACACATTCACAGTTAGAAGAAGCATTCAAAAGGTGAGAACTACTAAATAAAGTTCTGTGTAAAAATCTAAGACAGCTGTTTAAGCACTGGACCTATCATCAGGAGATATCTGTTGATGTCACAGCCATCCTTGGCCAGGAGAGCACAATTAGCTTTACTTTGTGGGTGGATAGAATGGCCCTCTCTCACACCCAGAACTGGTAACAGAATTGCCAGTTACTGTTCTTGTCCAAGTGCACTGAGCTGTCCAATGATGCCCAATTGCCAGCAGTGACATTACACAGACTCAACGGAAGCATGTGTTAACCTTCAGTCTCTCAGTTTTGATGATACTGTGTGCCTGGGGGAATTTTTGACAGTCATTGTCACAAGTACATTGGTTTGAAAAATTTGAAATTGTTTGTTTTAATGGTTTTAAAAGCAAAACAGAAAAATCAAATGGTAAATTGTTGGTTTCTGAATTATTGGTGCACTCAAGCTACTGCATGCATTTGAACAGATACATTACCAGCACTCCTGATTTTTTTAAATCAAGGACTGATAAGCTAAAGTACGTTTGGTATAGTAGCTGTAAATTGTGGACAAAAATGGCAAAAAAAGATGTTGACAAAATGGCAAAAATATGGCAAAAATGTTAATTTAACAGTATTTCCTTTCTGACATTAAAAGTTGAAAGAGAGAAAAAACAGCAGTGGCACATTTAAAAAAATAATGTGATAAAACACAATTCTACTTGTAGAAATTTTGCTAAATATACAGCAAGTGCAGGTTCAGCAGTGTCAGAAGCACTTTTAGACTTTAGTGGTTTAGAGCAGATTAATCGCTAACCATATACAAAGTGAAATTTCATCAAGTCTAAATACCTTTGCATGGCAACTGGAATTAAAACTCTTTAACTTATTGTTTGCTGTTATTATTTGCTTATTTGCTCATGACTTAGAGTTTCATATTCACATTATGACAGCATTTACTTTATGACATGAATAACCGGAAGAGACAATAAACAGCAGTGTCACTTTTTAAAATATAATGTGATAAAACACAATCCTTTTTATTAACATTCCACACACTACACTGTGCTAAACGCAATTAAATACGGCTAATTGTGCTCTCTTAATAAAGAAACATGCAGTTGATCTGTGTTCTACGTACATGAATATATGTCATATAATTCCTCATGATTACAATGAATTTCATCACATTACCCAACCCCAACATTAGTGTTGCTTTTTGGACAAATAAATGCTTATTGCCTAGATAACTGGTTTTGTGTGTCACTTAATCAAATGCCAAATCATAAACAATACATACTATTCTGAAAAACTGAAAAAGTTGGCTTTTTGTCACAAACACATTCCATCAAGATCAGAAAAATATTAGAAAATTCAAAGAACCATGCATTTTCCTACAATACATCTTTAAAGCACACAGTGGAAGTACTCATCTAAATAGAGGGCTAGAGAGAGTTTATTCCCAGAGCCATGTACAGAGCCAGTTCAGGGCTGGAGGACACGACTGGCTACAGTAACAGAAGAATTGCCTTACACGATCAATCTGCCTGGGCTACAGGCTAATAAATAGAGGGGCTCCACTACGGAGATGACAGACAACAAGCTCTAGGGTATTACACTGGAGCTTAATCACCAGCTTTGATGCTTAGATATCAGATGATCAACTTATTGTGAAAAACAATACCCAGGATAAACAAAACATAGCATCTAATCACAAATGTATGACAAGCTATTGCATATTCATTACAGCAGCAAATATCTATTGACTGTGCAGAGGTATCTGTTAATGCCCAAGGGAATACAATTGATATATTTTTGCTCTGCCCACAAATGCATTCCTCCATAGTAAAGAATGTGAGGTTGCCAGATTTATAAGAAACCCTGTTAAAACCAATAAAAAAATGAATGTTTTTAAATATTTTTTGCTATTTTTGGTTAGCTAAAACATACATAATAGCTCTTTAAACTGGCGATTCAGTTGGTGTAGCAGCTCTAAACCCAATGCACTAGAATTTCTCTTCAGTATGTTTATTGCCAGTGTCCTTTAATTCTTGTTCATCCTTTAGAAACAGTTGCTATAAAAGAATTTATTGTGGGTGGAGCGTGGATAGGTCAGTTGTCTGAGGAACTTACTATTCTATTGGTCTATTATATTTCTGCTGGGTTCGACCAACAAAGGTGCTTCCTCATCAATAATCCAGGAGCCCACAGTTCCAGTGTCGTCAACTTCTGAACTCAAAAGCCTGAGCATAGCACATACAGTGTACCTGGGTAGGCCCCTGCCAGCATTTAACTCCACACATTGACCAGAGTTACTAAGCTGGTAATTCTATACAGACTATGTCCACTGCCCTGTAAACACAGGAGCTTCTTTCAGCAAAGCAGTGTCACCACAAACTGCCAGGACCAGATACTGATGGAAAGAACACACATACACACAGAAGAAAAGATTCACACTCAGCAAAACAGATCAATATGCCCAGTTGAGATGTCATTCCGGTTTTGATCCTGTGGATGGCCTAACTACTTAATGATACACTGTTCCAACAGAATAAAATAAACTGTTCCGGTTCAGGGTAAATACAGTATTCATTTCCAATCCAATAGCAGTCATTAAAAAACACTGAACCATCAATCAGCAATTCTCCAGCAGCTGTTTCCTAGAATTTCAAGCATTCTTGTAAATTTTGTTTCTACTTAGAGAGAAGTATTTCAGAAATAAAAATATACAGCAAGTGTAGTTTCAGCAGCGTCAGAAGCCCTTTCAGACTTTTTTGTGGTTTAGAGCAGATTTTTAACTAACCATTTAAAAAGTGAAATTTCATCAGATCTGAATATCTTTGCATGTCAACTGTAATTAAAACTCCTTAACTACCTGTGATTGTTTGCTATTGTCAAACTCGTGGTTTAGGGTTTCATAGTCCCAGCTCCACAGCGAATAGAAAAGCAGTACAGTGTAATGGGCTGAAAAACAACGATTTCCTTTGTCTCTATGGAACAGACCATGCTGACTGCAGAAGAGAAAGCAGTTTAAGTGTTATCAAGAGCCTACACAGTATACTATAAAAAAAGAAATGCTACGAAGAAACACCCTCTTCACCAAGAGTCTGTACATCTGGCACATAGTCTATAGTTAGGGTGAATACGAGAAAAGTACTGAATGTACTTGTATAAAGGCAATTCTAGTCCTTCTCATAATTTTAAACAAGGAAATAAAGATCAAGAAAAGGTCAGATGAGAGGCTCCACTGTTTTAATTCTGATCTCTATCTGCCCCATCTGTGTTGTATTGAATGACTACCATAGACACACCTATAATAGAAGACAAAAAGCATTGCTAGTCAACAGGTTCTCGGTTCTTTCAGAGGAAGTGTGCCGTCTGAAGTAATCAACATTTTGCTACAGATGCAGCAGATAGAAACTGGGTAAAGATTGTGGGAAGTTCTCTAAAGGTCACACTAAACCCATGAAAAAGTATTAATCAAGTACAAAGCACTGTAGGGGAGCAAAAAAATTTCTCTTTCCGGCTACATGGCCTAAAGGCTGTGGGTGTAGGCCTGTCTTTAGATGACACACACAATCGCTCACCGGTGAAAATGAAATGCCTACCAATCATTTGCCACACACACTGATTGGTATCTGAGAAGGGGAAAACAAGATGCTTGCTATTCTAAGCAGGCGCCATTGCATTGTCGCATTTATAAGAAACCTCCCTGGTGTGCTGAAGAAACTATTTAGCTGAAATAACATCTACCACATGAGATGACACATGGGACTTGTCACTTTGGATTGCAGATCAGCTTTTCTTACTGGAAGAAATTCAGTTCTGCATCTTTTGGATGTCCCCAAGATGGGTTAATCCTCACAGGATGAGGCTGACAGACGGGTTTAAAAGTCTGCAGAAAGAAACATGGTGCTGTCTTTCAGTATTTAATCTACAGCCTAGCATCAGGGTTTGCTAGCAGCCATGGTTTATTTTGTACACTTAATATTATGTATGGGTAAAACAAGCATTGTAATATGGCAAAAATCACAATGATTTTGTACAGATGTAAGTTGGAATAGACAAAATTCTGTCAGGTACTTCTTACATGTGGTTTGTTGGTAAAATTGCCCACCCCAACACTAAGGTTGGAGAAAAGAGTCAGGCTGGTCTGTGCTTGTTAAAGATTTTATTGCAGAGTGCATACAGCCAAGGCTATTCAGAGCAGGTCGCTATGTTGACTTGTTGATATACAGTTTCTGCCTGAGGCAGTGACAGTCGTATTAGAGATGTGTTCAGAGCAGTCAAGGTGAGTGAGGCTCAAAGTCAATCTGTACAGCAGCAATGTGGCAAACAGATGAGCTGTAATGGACAAAGGCTGCTGCCAAAAAAGAGCAATCACAACAATGGAACTTTAGCATTTTAGCATTTATGGCAATAGCCATAGAGCTAAATTACCAATAATGCACAGTACCACACACAGTTTGAAACTGTTTCAGTTCATTTCAAGTGCCAGATTTAATCTCAAACCTCATATTCAAAACTGTGGCTTGATTGTCTGAATGCTTTCCATCACAATATACTTTTCACATCACCACCGCAACAACAAAACCTTGAGGGCCCAAAAGCTAAACTTTAAAGAAGGTAGAAAAACACTGTAAACTTAAAAGCAGGTGACTGTAGGTTTTGAGCTCACAGCAATGATACAATCTACACTGAATGCGAGGAACAAAAGAGGAACAGAAGCATGCCTGAACCATCTCAGGGTGGTACCATTTCACAGGCAGACTGATTCAGAAAGCTATCATCCAGGATAAATGGGTGGAGGTAGATATGGTGTGCACTTGTGCATTACACACACACACAATAAGAAAACAGTCTCGCTGTGTTACATACACCTGCAAAAGCACTCAGATACCAGCTGAGATTCTCTGAGGGGTGAATTTTACTCAGAGCCATTCACAAGATCACCTGAATCAATAGTCCATACGGCAACTTCTCACTTTCTCCAAACTTTTAATGTAATTTGGTCCATTTAGGCACAACACAATGCATTCTCTGTGGCCTAAAAGGCTCCACTGACTTGCCTAACCTACTTTCTTATCTCAGTGTCTGCTGGGTGAAACGTGTTGAGTTGCTCATGTGTGGGCGTACACTTCTTAAAATGAAGTTGCCAAAAAAGGGTTATCTGGCGTGATGACATAGAAGAACCATATTTTGCTCCTTAAAGAGCCTTTCAGTTGAGAGTTGGTCTAAGGAAGTTAAAAGAACTTACATTTAACATAATGCTTCTATACCAATTCCATATTTTTAGAGTCTTGTGTTCTCACTTTTTTCTCTGTAGGCTATTTTTAACTTTCATGATGCCAAATTGGTAATTTCTATTAAGCAACAAAGCAGTTTTAGCAAAAGGGTTCTATATTGCTCTAAATGTGCCCTTTGACTTGTAACAACAGGTGAAGCCTTCTAGTACATTAAGCCATCGTCTTTACTAAAGATCCCTTGAAGAACAGCTTTAACTCATTTATGTTTGTTAATTGAGAAATACCACTCAACCTGTCTAGGTTAAATGCCCGAGTAGTAAAAAAGTAAAATTAAAGAGACGACAACATTCAAACAGTTCCTATCACCTTTCCCCTCATCTGTCAAACACGTTTAAAATAAACTGAGAGGTCAAAAGTGCAGAACACTTGGTCGGTGTCTAGTTTGGTAGCTCCACTACTAACACACCTACTAAAACGGGTAATTAACAAGTATGCTAGATCAGGGGATGTTGGACAAGAGCCCTCAGCTCTAGTATGTCAGTTCTGCTACATATATGATAACAGTTGGTCTTTCCTGTTTTCTTGTTATCATATTTCAGGCATGTGTTAGAAAGACTATAAGTGCTGGGGCTTCACCATACACAATGACACACACAGGGTCCAATGTGTGTTGGAGTACAATCTTCAACACACTCTCCATTGCACATATGATCTACATTACACCTCAACGAATGCGGATATACAGCTATTCCAGCAAAGACATCTCTCTTTTCCCCTCTCTGTATAACACACACACACACACTCACATTCACTATCTTCCTCCCTCGATCTCTCTCACATACGTAAACACACTTACTCTCTCTCTCACACACACGCACACTCGTAACTACTGCACAGGAAACAGATGAGCACATACACGCACAAAAAATATTCACACACGCACGGAGGTCCCCCCAACCATATGCGCGCGCACATGCACATATTTCTGAATGACAACACAAATGCAGTTTTGGCGAAGAGCTCTCACACACAGTCTCACACATACTCACTCTCTCCCTTTCTTTTCTCACTCTCTCTCTCTCTCTCTCTCTCTATCTCTCTATCTCTCGCTTTCACTCTCGATCTCTCTCTCTCTCTTACACACACACTCTCTCTCTCTCTCTCTCTCTCTCTCCCCCTCTCCGTTCCTCTTTCTCTCTCTAACACACACACACACTCCTGTCCAAAAGAAGGCTGGGCTCCAGTTGTAAGCTCGTGCCTCACCCTTGTACTGCAGCGCACTGGCCGTGATGACCCTCAAGGTTCCTGAGATGGACTCTCCGGGGCTGTAGACCACCTTGTTGTTGGTGAAAGAGATGCTGAACTCCTGCAGTTTGCCCATCTCGCTCCGGAGCGCAGCGCGAGGGGCTCACACTGTCACACCGCCGCACGAGCACGGCCCGCTGACGACACAGATCAAGCGCCCAATCAGGGAGGAGCTCCACTCCCACAGATAGAAACACGGGTAGCGGGGCGTTGTTTGGGGTGTAGGGGCAGGATTTTGTATACTGTTTATTATAGCTATACATGCGACAAAGAAGCTTGAAGTTATTATGAAGTTATTAACCCTCCTATTGTGTTCCGATCAAATCTGACCCATTTTCAAATGTTCTCACTTGAAAATGCAGTTCATTTCATCGGTTTGTTGTAAGGTTCCATTACTTTATTTACACAAGGTACTTCAATGCATAAACATATTTGAGAATATTTATTACAATTTGTGTATTTTATTCAACTTAGGAACACTCATGGTGTTTAGTAAGACTACGAGTAGTGTATAAAATAGAGATTAAGAACATTCTCTCACCCCACCATGCCGGTGCCTTTGAACACACACACACACACCCACACACACCCACACACACACACACCTTATGTCCCCCTTTTCCCCATCTCCCCTTCAATGATTACCCCATGGGGAACCTGTTGACAATTCATTAAAATAAAAATTAAAAAAAGAAATTTTGAGATTGGCATGCTGCCCAAAATCTCCATAGCAACCGCTTCCTTCACCTGAGCAACCCTCTTGTATACCTTTGCAACCACATAGAAACTCCCCAGGCAACAAGTCCTACACTCTAGCAACTACCTGGAAACTATACAGCAACAACCTCCTTCACCATAGCAACCACCTTTAACCACCTAGAAACTCCTGACCAACCACATTGTACTACTAGCAACCATCTAGAAACTGCTTATCCACACCCACCTGCACACAGCAACTGCCTAAAAACTTAGCAACTACTTCCAAAACCATAGCAACCACCTAAAAACTACTTAGCAACCCACTCCAACACTGTAGCAACCACCTTTTATAACTTAGCAACCACAAAAAAACTTTACTTTACTAAATAAATCATACTGGTCACTTTTGACTGGGAACACAACAGGTGTGATTTTGTGCTACATTTATGAATTTAAATGGTTTATAAATAGTTTAAAAACAGTATCCTTGGTAAACATTGAAATGAGGTAATCTGTGATAAACAGTACACAATGTTTAATCTTAGTATGTGTTACAGTCAAAATAATCTCTATAATAATTTTTTTCTTACAAAAATGAGTTGTATGACCTTATGTGAATGAGGCCTACAAGCCATAAATAGGAAATGGGAGTTCAAAACCTGTTCACATACATTTGAGTTAGTTGAAAGTTCCATCACAACATTAGGTAGTAATATATATATTATCATGGATTTTAATCAACTAACATGTTCCTGGTCAAAAGTGACTGGGAACACAAAGAGTGTTAAGCCTAAATGACCATAATAGGAGGGATAAGAAATTAATATTTATAAGGGCTTATCAGCAGTTGAAAAAACAGTAGATTTTAGCGTTTATAGGACATATTTTGTGCGGACGACAGCGCACATGGTGGGAGACCAACTCCGTACCCTTTTTATTGTTGTTTAAGCAAAATCATAATGACTGATATTTCTGACTCTTGACTTGAAATGTTACTTTTTGACCTTTTATATCCGAAGCCCCCGAAATGGTAGTACTGTTTCCAGTGTTAACCCAGCAGTTAATTCTGCATTCATTGATAATATTTCAGGAGTGAATGCCATCCCTCCTCGCCCCCCCCTAACTTGAGAACTGCCTATAAGTGAGATCTTGAAGTTTATAAGATCTATAAGTGAGATCTTAATTTACATTTATTTGAACTTTACTTTAAGATTATTATATACATTAAGATTAGGTTAGGGTTTAGGTTTATGCATGATAATGTAGGGATATTTAGGATATTAGATAATGAAGAAGTGCACAAATCAGTTTAGATGTTTTAATCTTTATTGGATTTCAAACACACACACACACACACACACACACACACACACACACACACACACACACACACACACACTGTCTGCCCTTTATGTCATCTGAATGGAGACATAACTAACTGACACTGCGAGTCATAGATGGGGGAAAATACATTACATACACAATGGAATTTTGACCTCTACCACCCTTCTTTCCTCAAAATACAAACACACTCCCATCCCCTGGGCTCACTCACGGCTGCAGTTTGGTCTCCAGAAGGTCTGACTCCACAGTCCACATTCAGTTAAGACCCAATGGAGGACAAAATGTGACAGGATACCACACTTTATTCAAGTCACCCGCAGGCATTACAGTGCTGACAGATGCGGACTTGCTCTACCAGCCATCCAGAGAGAGGAAGGCAGAGCTAGAGAGAGTGAGTGACAGAGAGAGAGGGAGAGAGAGAGAGAAAGAGAGGGAGAGGGAGAGAGAGAGAGACAGAAAGGAAGAGAGAGAGCTAGAGAGACAGAGAGCTATAGAGAGGGGGCAGAGAGTTATAGAGAGAGAGGGAGAGAGAGAGAGAGAGAGAGAAAGAGAGGGGGAGAGAGAGAGAGTTATAGAGAGAGAGGGAGGGAGAGCGAGAGAGAAAGAGAGGGGGAGAGAGCGAGGGTTATAGAGAGAGAGGGAGGGAGAGAGAGAGAGCGTTATAGGGAGAGACAG
>JBBPDC010185901.1:0-15425 GCA_037974485.1 Hemigrammopetersius urotaenia
CCCTGTTTTACACCTCAGCTTCTGAACTCAGTCTGGCAGCTTCAAATATTATTTCTCTAGTCTGAGACAGTAATCCAGCTGTATTTCAACACTTCAGCCTCTGAATCGATCACTTTATCCGTGTTAAAAGTCTTCATCTGACTGTGTTTCCTCTTGTAGGTCACTGATGAAACACACACGGACTGAACTTCTGATCGAGGACTCGTTCACTGAAGGACATACCTTTATTTTTCTCTTCCTCTTTTTCTCGGAGTGTCAGAACTGTCTGTCTTTCAAATCTTCTCAGAGTTTCTGAACATCCAGGAGTTTAAATCAGCGTCTGTTGTGAAGATGTTTGATGTGAAGAAGTTTGTTCAACGAGCTGAACTTCTCTTTCTCTTCTCTGGTGTGACGTCACTTCACTCTTCCCCTCTTTTTAGTTCTGGAATCAGTTCAGATGAGGAGAGTCTATAGTGTAATGCAGGTTATATGGATAGTCAAACAATTTATAAACAGTATTCAATGTTTCAAAAGTATATATAATAGCTCGACAAACCATTTAGAGGCTAAAATAATTTGGGGCAGCTATACACACACACACACACACACCCCCCACCCCCAATGTGTGCTACGTCCCTGACTGACATGAAATTCTGAACAGATGTCGGCAAAAGCCATCCAATTCAGCCCTTGGATCTTGGACAGCTCTTCCGATCATTCTTTTCACTCCTCTGAAATCTTGCGGAGAACACCTGGTCATGGCCATTTTATTGTGACATGATGTTCTTTGAACTTACGGATTATGACCCTAACAGCACTCACCAGATCCTTCAGTAGTTTAGAAATAATTCTTCTGTAACCAATGACATCAAGATGTTTTGCAACAATAAGGTTGTGAGTGTCTTGACACAGCTCTTTGGTTTTAGCCGTCATGAGATGTTTCTTGTGCGACACCTCGGTAATGAGACAGCATTTCATAAGCCTTCGTTTGGGACTGAACCAGCTGCTAGTATTTTTATATTAAAGTGGCAGGATTGCTTTTAAAATACTAATAGATTTCAGCTTGTCATGACTCTCCGTGTCTTTTTACACCTTTCGTTCTTCATGTGTTCAATACGTTTTCCCTCTGTCTTTCCATTTTATTACACATAATTGATGGGCATCTATGGTTTGATTTCTGTGTGTGTGTGTGTGTGTGTGTGTGTGTGTCACTGTATGTGTTGATACTGACATCTGGTGAGATTTTCATGTCAATAGCAGCTTTAGCAATATATTTACTTAGAAAATTGGTGGCGTGCTCAATAGTTCTTTTACCTGCTGTACTGCCAAAAATACACATGAAGTGCAAAATGAGGCTTGTGCTTTTGCACCAATTTACGTGCTACATCAGATATTTAATGGGTAATTTTAATGTATTTTTTTGTTCATTATCTAATTAAGATGATCCATGATTTCTTAGGGATTCATGTGGCTGCTTGAAGATATGAACCAGCCACAAAATTGTAAGTTGATTTAAGAGGAACAGCTTTTCTCATGCCATCTTACTGTCTAAAACAGGGCATTAAGGGTCTAAGAGAATATTTTTTGTAAAACTGGCTTAATTCTACTGTTGGCTCTGCATATTTGTATAAGCTTCATGTGTCCTAATCTTCAATAATGGCAGAAGCTACTGATTCACTACAATTCATTTAATAACTCATACAATAATTAAACGGTAATTAGAAGTAGTAATCTCTTGATATATGACTAATTGAGAGAGCAGTACAGTAATAACAGTTATTTTAATCATGTCTTAACCCTAGATTAATACAAACTATTTGTAACTTATGGAAAGTAATCATATTAGAATCATTTGATACTTTTGTCTCAAGCCAAATTGTTGGAAGTTATTCAAAACATCGACCTGCAAGTTTTTAAAAAGTACTATTTACATCAAGCCCACAGTTTCATACTTTATATGGATAAATAAAAATCACAGACTTTTTGAGAAGAAAAAAATAAGTTTTTTTTAATTCATTGAACAAAAAAACAGTTCTTGAACACAAGTACAGTTTTGAGTGACTGAGTAGGGCTGTGTTTTGCTTTCCAAGTCTAATGATGGTCGTCAAAAAGGTGGTTCTATTCTATTCCTAACAGAGGCAACGTTCCCAGAACATGTGTCTTAGTTTTCTTGAGTCAAAAGATTCCGAATGACCAAAAGCCCTGAAAAACACTCGGCTCCTCGATGTCATGCGTGTTCATATACACAGTGATACTGCTCTGTCAGTTTCATGGTACATTAAAGGTCAAAGGGTGAAATGATTTTCTGTTTGACCTACGTTTGTGTCCGACTGAATGCATCAAGTGCCTCAAAGTAAGAGTGTTGGTTCAGGATCAGCTCCATTCTAAGCATTTGATGTTCCTTTAGATAAAAAGCAGTTCCTCGATAAGCACTGATATACTGGGCAGCTTCCAGACCACGGAGGTCCTGGAACAACATGGATTTCTTGCGTGACCTAAATTATCCTACACAAAGCAGTTTTATGAAACTAAAGTTCAGGTTTGAAATCTACTCATCACATGCCCTTTATTCCAACTTCAGGGACAACATTGTACGAATTTGGGAAAAAATTAGACAAAGCTGTGGTGAACTGTCATTAGGTGTAACTCACTTTGCAACATTACAAATATACAAAACTCACTTGAAAAATTGTGGATATTCACAATATTCAGGCTCTCTTAAACGCAAACACCATCAAGCACAGTTTTATACCAGCTAACGATCACATGTACTAAGACACGAGTACTCCGGCTCCACTTTTAGACGCTCCTCCTCCTCCTTCACTCTCTTTGGCTTGACTGTTGTTGCCTTTGCCCTGTCTGTCGTCTTCACTGACCAGTCGGATGTTGTAGCGTTCCCGGTACTCCGTCAGTTCCCGTCCTTTTGCCTGCATCTGTGTGCTGAGGGACTCGACGATCTTTGATATCTGTCAACAAAGGGGACGCACAGAAGCGGGGTTTAAATAAGCATTCACGCCCGTCTAACAACATTAGAGACTGACTGTCCATCACAGCACGTACCTGTTCTTTATTGTTTTCCAGGGCAGGCAGGACTTCTTTAACTGTCCTTTCTACCAGCACTCCGCCGACTAAACGAAAACACTTCCGGGAGGGGTCTACGTCCTTCAGCGTGTCAATGACCAGACTAAAGAAGACGACTCAGATTAGTAATTACATACATACAATTCTCTGCAGTAATGAAAGTCAACCCAGGGACTGAAGCACAACTGGGCACTTATGTAAGTATGATCAACTGAATTGAACTGAAAACCTGTGTTCATTGATCTCCATCTCCAGCTCAGCAGCCTTTGAGGCCATACTGCGCTGCTCCTGCCGCATCCTCTGGAACGTGGCCACCACCTGTAACACACACAGGTTATTCTTCAACCACAATAAACACTGAATTTCCAGTATCTGATGATAATGCACCACAGTATTTATTATTGGTGAAAACAACAGTAGAGAAAAGTTTTTTTTTAATAGCAAGGCTCACCAAACACTTAACAGCACCAAAGCACTTAACAGCAGTAATAGTCATATTTGTCTGTTGTAAATATGGTTGTTCTAGACAGGTTTTTTTTTTTTTTTTAAACAAACTTCCAAGAAGGTACAGCATGTCTGTAAACAAAACGATAATAAATTATCTGCTTAAGCTATATTTACTTAGATTTTTTTTTATTTATAGCTGTGTATAAATATCAGACTTGTCTATCACTGTCCATTTCCATAGCAACCACCCTAACAACCTCCCATCCCAGACTTTTTGCAGATGATATCACTGTGGTGTAAAGTTAATTTTTTTTTAATAGAAAATAACTCACAGTAAATACTAAAATGTTTTAGGATTATCTGATCTGTGAGTGTACCACTTGAAACAATATTTACAGGCCTTTTAATTCCAGAAAAGTGACCCTTTAATGTCTTGAAAGGCATCACAACACGTATCAGTGCAATTGCAATACTGATATTTTGTCCAGTCCTATCATATATAGACTGAGAACCTTCTCATCTATCGTAAAACAGTGGACGTGTGGAAATTGATCAGAAGCAGGTAACTAGTAGAGTTTCAGTTGGTTTTATTGCTGAATCATCTGATCATTGTCTATTCCAGAAATAGCACATCCTATATATCCTATACACAGCTCCTCACTCCTTAACTGGACTTCATTCGTCCTGCAAAAAAGAGGGAGAGAAAAGGATGAACTGAACTGAAGCTGGGCGGTATTAGAAACCCACAGTAACACCCACACCAACGCACTTTGACGGGAGACCCAGTTTTTCTCCCATCGAGTCTCACACGCCTCTGTCTGTTAGCTTTAGCATTAGCTTCCTGTGCTTTGCAGCCAAATAAGGCAGCGTATGACCGCTTTAATCACTCCTAGAGACCCTAATTAAGCTCCTTGTGTGTCAGAGACATGTTTACAGGTAATTACCTGCTCTGGAGAGGGAGTGGCCTGCTTTCCTCCTCCACTTTTAGCTCCGCTGCTGTTCGCTGCCATGCTGAAATGAGTCTCTGAAGCTTCGAGGACCCCTACAAGGCATCAGCGGCTGCCCACAGATAACGCCTGAATAGGTGTGGCAGAACCCGGGTGCTGCATTCTGACACAAAAATCGTATGTTGATGATTTTTCTGGGCAAAACTAATGATTTTTCTCTCGCATTTTGGTGGAGTAAATGCCAATTCTGAAGGAGCGGTCGAGGTCAAAGTCAGACTTTTGTAAATATGTCACCGACAGGGTAACAGCGAAATACCTCGTGTGCTGTGAAGTAATGAATTAAAGCAAGCTCAAAGTGCGTCTGTGCTATGTTTGTGTGTGTTACACTGAGACGAGCCCTCCTGTCCCCACACTGCTGCTTACCCTGCAGGACTCAGCTCAGGTAAGGACTGTAACTAGTCTTAAAACTGGAGAAAACCATTAAAACATTATTAAATCATTCAGTTGACTATTAACTTAAAGTAAATGAGACGAAGTTGTTTGCCGTATGTCCAGCATTACGTCTGCCTTTTATTTTATGTCTGATCGAATTAAAAAGTGTGTTGGATTCATTTTGTGGCTGTCACTTTAAAGGAAAGCACATACATACGAATATACGACAACAAATGAATATATAATAGGAATGATATATAACATTTCATATTTATGTAATTTATTTGTAATCATATATTCATATTGATGTGCTTTGATTAAAGTGATTATATGAAAATGGCCATCACACCAACAGGCACTTTAATTACATTGCATTCAAATCCATAGACTATAATATGCAGCTATAACAGCTATAACACTCTTCTTAGAAGGCTTTCCACAAGATTTTAGAGTTTCTGTGGGAATTTGTGTCCATTCATTCATTCTGTAGCATTTATGAGGTCAGACACTGATGTTGGAGGAGAAGGTCTGGATCACAATCTCCGTTCCAGTTCATCCCAAAGGTGCTGGATGGGGTTGAGGTCAGGGCTCTGTGTGGATCAGTCAAGTTCTTCCACACTGAACTCCTCCAGCATGTCTTTATGGAGCTCGCTTTGTGCACTTGAATACAGTCCTGCTGTTGGTTCAAAATTGGAAGCATGACATTGTCCAACATGTCTTGGTCTGCTGAAGTAATTCAGATTGTCCTTCACTGGAAGTAAGGGGTCTAGCCCAAACCCTGAGAAAACAGGACTGTGCCTAAAATGCCTATTTTCATTGTGTAAATCATAAATATGCCTCCAAATGAGCTCCCAAAACACTTTAAGCCCTTACAGTTTACACTGAACAACTGTCTCCCGCAGAGCTAGAATGTAAGTTTTACGCAGATCAGGAGTCGCGTATTCAGTCAGTTTATTATTTAAACTTATTGTTTAAAAAATGATTATATGATGAAATATTAACTTTCTCTTTTTCTCTCTGACACACGTTTGTTTCAGGATGGCCTCCTCACACCCTCTGGCAGCTGTTTGTCAAATGACCTCCACCCCAAACAAAGAATCCAACTTCACCGCATGCAGGCGTTTGGTGGAGCAGGCCCAGGCCGGTGGGGCGAGCATGATCTTCCTGCCTGAGGGTTTCGACTACATCGGCTCAAGTCGAGAGGAGACCCTGCAGCTCTCTGAGAACCTGCAGGGTGACATCATCACCAGATACACTCAGCTGGCCAAGTGAGTGAAGATCTTAACATTCGTAAAGCATTTCTGTTCGCTTTTATTTAAAGGCCACAAGTAGCTGCTTCTGAAATAAAATCACACAGTCCATGTTTATGTAAAGAATACTTAAGTAAGGGGCAATTTTTGTCATATGTGAACACACCACAGCACACAGTGGGAGCAGTGTGAAATTCTTCGTCTGTGTTTAACCCCTTCACCAAGTGAAGCATCGGGCCGCCAGGAGCACAGCACCCGGGGAGCAGTGTGTGAGGGGGTACTCGAGTTAAGCCACAGATCTGTTCCTTTGACTGTAATGTAGGCTGATTTTTGGTGTAAGTTGAAACACACCCTAGTCTGAGTCACTTACTGATCCTAGCACAGCTGTGAAATCATAAAAACACAACTGAGCCACAGAAAAAGGAAAAGGAAAACACACTCACGCCGCATTACTGCGTATTCTTCCACCCTGCACAGCCAAACTAGTTCACCCACGTAGTCCATAAGTGCGAGGCTAATGGTGTAAGTCGAGTGGAAGTGGGAGTGAGCGTCGCAAACTCTGAACGTCGTATGTCAAGGCCGTTGTAACTTGAGGACCCCCTGTACCTTGCTCAAGGGTAGCTCAGTGGTGCCACTAGCAGTCCTTGGATTCAAACCCATGGCTTTCTGATAGTAGGGGTAACTATCTAACCACTAGGCCACCGACTGTAGAAATGACCTCTTTGTAATTCATCAAGGTTATGATGTCACAACCATGACCCCCCTGAATAGGAGAAAGAAGGGTGTTCTTCTGGGTGTTGCTGTTTTTAAAGTGAGACACACTGCCCGTATGAACAGCCTGTCTCTCTCTAAGGAAGCTGAACGTGTGGCTTTCTCTGGGAGGTTTCCATGAACGAGGGCACGATTGGGAAAACGACAGACGGATCTATAACAGCCACGTCATCATTAATGGAGAAGGTACTTACATGCTATGTTCCTTTAGGAACAGTTCCTTTCTGTTTTAAACAGACCCGTGCCATTGTTTAAGTGAAAGTGACAATCTGGTCATACGTGAACACACCACAGCATGAAATACTTCCTCTGCATTTAAGCAGGGAGCAGCTACAAACACAGCATGGAGGAGTAAGGGAGCAGTGTGTGGGACGGTACCTTGCTCAGGGTACCTCAGAGGTGCCTAGCGGTCTTGGGAATCAAACCCGGACTTTCTGATCACAGGGCGAATGCCCTAACCACTACGCTACCAACTGCCTACCAACTATAGTTTGTTTATGTTTAAAATAAACAAGCAGTTTATAATCTGAAGGGCATTCAAACTATAGCAGAGTCTCTTTAACAGTGGCAACAACTTGCTTAAAAACTGACATTTTATAAAGAACAGGCTTCTGTACAGATTCACTACACTGTGAACACCACAAGGGGGCTCATAAGCTTTCTGCTGCTGCTTTGCACAGTGTGGAGATGGATGAATAGTTAGATTCCTTTGTTATTGAACAGAGTAGAGTGACGTTTTTTGCAGCAGTCCAAACAGTGCATTCACACGTAACATAATCATTTAAAATGGAAAGGTACTGAGTTATTACAACTAAAGTGTAAATACAGACATAAGACATCACACAGACCTAATAAACCTAATGCAGTACACCTTGGGACAGCCAAGCTATTGCACTGAGAACGTCACTAAATATGTGGTGGAAATGCGTTATATGGACAAAAATATTGGGACACCAGTTTATTACGCCATCAGGAACTTTAATGACACTGTGCTCAGATACATAGATTTTAATATGGAGTTGGTCCCCTTTGCAGGTATAACAGCTTTCACTCTTTTTGGAGTTTCTGTGGGAATTTGTGTCCATTCATTCTGTAGAGCATTTATTAGGTCAGACACGGATGTTGGACGAGAAGGTCTGGATCACAATCTCCGTTCCAGTTCATCCCAAAGGTGCTGGATGGGGTTGTGGTCAGGACTCTGTGTGGGTCAGTCAAGTTCTTCCAAAACGTTATCCAACCTGGAGCATGGCATTGTCCAGAATGTCTTGGTCTGCTAAAGCATTAAGGTTAAGCCCTTCACAGGAACTAAGGGCTCTAGCCCAAACCCCGAAAAACAGGTGTGTCCCAGTACTTTTGTCCATACAGTGTATAGTGTAGTGCAATGAAAAATCTGAATCATAAAACTTTATTGTTCCTGGGGGAAATTGTGTAATAACTGCACAGACACTGGGACACAAAGACAAGAACTAAAATCTAAATAAAAAATCTGTAGAAATAAGATACTGCACTATGCTATAGACAGAAATGCTGGGTATATGTAAAAATAGGCTGTAATGTGGGGATAGTCAGTGAGCTGATGAGATTATTTACTTGAGATTAAAATAAACGATTGACGTTTATTTTCTGGATGTATCAGTAATAATTTTCATTTAAAAACTTCCGTTTGATCTTTTTCACATAAACGATCCATGGAAATTAGATTTTTAAATCTTTTTCCAGTCACATTTCTGAAACCTTTGTAAGGTCATGTACAGTTTAACCTCATGAATAAATTTGAAAAAGTTTAGTGCATTATTCTATGAACTTTCTTTGATCTCAGCATTATCCAGACATGGATCAGTGAGAGCTCTAAAAAATAAATAGAGGCAACTGGAGCTGAATATCAGATTGACATACTTTCATGGTATCAGCTGAATTTATTTCAGTTTCAAAACATATAATTTTGATGCCTTGGATCCTATCAGTGTCAAATAGCCAATCAGCATGTTTCATCTTAAACCCAGACTGGCGATTGGCCGTCTAAATGAATTTCCTTTTGATGGTAACATGTATTGTGTAGTTTCAGTCACTTTTCTCATCCACTTTGAGTTTAAAATAAGGGATTTTAAAATTCTGAATATCTGTACTGTATCTCTTTCTGATTATGTTTTTACAATACTGTGTAAACTTTGATGTGATTTTAATGTCAAAAGTGATTTTTAAAAATCCAGGGAAAACAAGAGCAGGTATGAATGTTAGCAGAGTGCCTCAACAATCAGTCAGTGATTAACGTTGTGAACTTTATTGTGTCTTATCTGCAGGTGAGGTGGTGTCAGTGTACAGGAAAGGTCACCTGTTTGATGTAGAGCTGGCTGGAAGGGGTGTGTCTCTAAAAGAGAGTGCGTTCACCATTCCTGGGCCGAGTTTAGTGCCACCTGTTGAAACGCCCATCGGGAAGGTAAAGCAGCTACAGCTGTGTTTTATTATTTATATCTGTAGTCCTGTAGTTTGTATGAACCAGTAATATTAACGTCTGTTTAACGACTGTTCAGGTAGGCCTGGGTATCTGCTACGACTTGCGTTTCCCTGAGCTCTCATTGGCTCTCCAGAGGCAGGGGGCGGAGATCCTGACTTATCCATCAGCATTTACTGTGGCAACGGGTGCCGCCCACTGGGAGGTGAGACACTCCTCCTCGGGTGGGAGGTGACTGTGGAGGGGGAGAACTCCACCTCCCGTCATAATAATTGCAAGACCTTTGTTTACATCAATTACTATTCCTTAGTTTTCTCTGGACTGATGAAGTCCATCCCTTTACTTCATTAGGTCATAATTTTATTAATTAATGTCGATAAACGGTGTCACACCCACCTTTCATACACTGACAATACAGCTCAAACTGCTTAGAAAGACTCATAAAGGCTCATAAAAACTAGCTAGAAAGCAGAAGAATAAAGAAGACAGCTAGGAACGTGCAAAGAAAATATCGTTACATTTTTTAAAAATTGTACAAAAAAAAAATAGTCCAACAATGTCCAGAAAAATAACATGCAACAAAAAAAATTAATAAGATTAATCAAGTCAATACATTTAAACACATGTCAAAATCCACAACAAATGTGAAAACTGGAGAAATGCTAAACCAAAAAAGGTTTAAGTTTTAATCAGCTTTCCTGATTAGTGGGTTTTGAATGGATTAAAAGAAAAAAAATGGATCAAGTGAATGTTAAACCTTTTGCATTTTCATTTTAACACACTTGTTTCTAGCCCTTTAAAATGTTCTTATTGAGATGTTGAATTATCATGCGTTTAAAAATGTGAGTGAATTATTAAAATGCCTTATCGTGCACATGCCCTGCCCCCACTGGTCCAGTACGTTATCCGCCCTCACTGATCCAGTACATTGAGAATGTAACCATTTAATGCAGCCTCTCTGTACCAAGTGTTGATTTGTTTGTTCTTATTTCACTGTGTGGTCTTTCGGTCACCACTGTAACCATTTAATGCAACCATGTTGTAAATGGAACATCACATCTTGAAAGAAAGAACAAATCAAGTGTGACTGTATTAAATGCTTACATTCTCAATGTACAGGACCAGTGAGGGCAGATAACTTACTGCACCCGTGAAACAAGAAAGATCAAGAACACCTGGTCCAACATGATTACATTGTCTTTACAGAATGTAACCATTAAACATAACCATGTTGGACCGGCTGTTATTGTTCCTCCTTATTTCATTACGCGGTCTTTCAGTTACACACACTCATTTTATTATTCACAATTTACTAATGTTGATTCCTTCGAGTTTTATTTTCAAGTTTTATTTACAGATAACAATGTAACATCATTACCGTAATTAAGTTCTTAGGCTCGTGTTCCTCTAACTTCACAGAAATATATAGAAAAGTATATGGACAAAAAAAAAAAAATTAAGAATTGAATATATCTATGAGAATGGAAAATATATGTAACATTTTGAAAAAGGAACAAGTCTGAGTCTAAAACAGCACTTATTTCTTCACATTTGTAATTCGGTTCTAAAGCATTCAGTAAAGGGACCTGGGAGGTTCTGCTCTCATTAGGAAACTCTGTTGTCTTATTCTGTCCTTGCAGGTGCTCTTGCGAGCCAGAGCCATTGAAACCCAGTGTTTTGTTTTGGCTGCGGCTCAGGTAGGAGCTCACCATGCGAAGCGCTCGTCGTATGGCCATGCGCTCGCTGTGGATCCGTGGGGGGTGGTCCTGGGCGACTGTGGGGGCACAGACGAGGGCGTGACTTTGGTGAAGATTGACCTGCAGAGACTACTGGACACCAGAAGGGACATGCCAGTCCAGCAGCACAGGAGGGAGAGAGAGTACTACTGTGGTCTGGACTGAACTCAGACTGAACTCTTTTCTGTAAAAGCCCAGGATGTAGAGGAAAGTCAGACCCGCTAATGTTAGGACCCAGGAGTACTTTGAGGACCAGATTTGCTCAATAATGTGTTTATGATTTTAAAAATATATAGATTGGTGTCATTCAACAGTTACACTAATAGTCAAAAGTTGTTGCACACACTGAGATTTTCTACATTTGCATATTTATCACTTAATATTTATTAAAATACACTCAATATTCTTTACTAACATATAAATTAACAGTATGTCCACCATTTGAGTTCCGTTATAAGCCGTAAAAATACGCCTAATAGAATTTCAGTTATAATGTGGATCACAGGACTAGTGGATATTTCACAAGCTTTTAAGTGACAGTCAATGGGATGAAACCGGTAACGAGTGCAATTAAGACCGAATGTGACTCTGCATCACCAACAACCAGTCAATAGCAGTCAGACCTGCACTGTTACAGATTCTTTCATCTCATAAAGGAAACTTGTTTTAATTGCAATAAATCTGCAGTGAATGAACTAAATCTGAGTGGTAAGAAGTGTGTAAAAACATTAGACTGCTAGTGTAGGCTGAAGAATTTATCACGCCGTCATATCCAGAGTGATTTAATCACATTTCAGATGTTTGTGAATGAGGTGTTGGGGTCTTGCCCAAGGACTCACTTCAGGCATGCTGTGCTTGTCCAGGTGGGTAATTGCATCTGACTCTGTTAAGTTGTGAAGATGCAAACTATAAAGTTGTGATACTTTGTAGCATTAAAGTAATTAAAGTAATGGTGTGAACAACACACACACACACATCCACACACTCCTCCGATGGTGTTTTACATCCCTCAGTAGTTTTTTTTCCTGATTCCAGCCTTGTTGCTGTTTCATCCCTGGTCTTGCTGCTGGCTCTTTGTGAGTAAATGCTCTTTACGGTTAAACCTGTACACCTGTAGACATGCTGTAACACAAATGAATCAAAGGGATTTAGACTGAGACAAATCAAGAACAGACAATAAAAATGTGTCTGTTGTCATAAAGAGTGAGATAAATAGACAGTGACAAACGATATAAAGTAAATACAATCTAAGAGATAAAGTGTGAGAGTGTATGTGAGAGATTGTGTGAGAGACATGAAAGAGGGGGAGAGAGTGGGATAGTGAGTGTGAGAGAGAAATGAAAGAGAGAGAGAGTGTGTGTGTGAGTGAGAGAGAGAGAGAGTGTCTGTGTGTGTGTGTGTGTGTGTGTGTGTGTGAGAGAGAGAGAGTGTGAAAGAGAGAGAGAGCTCGCGATGTTGGGGGCACACCGGAAGTGAACGTCACTGACTCGCCTGAGCTGAAGATGGTCTGAGCTGAAGATGGCTGGTGAATCCTGAGAGAGGATCTTTAGTCGTGTTTTATTTTCATTTAATGTTATTTCCGGAGTCCGGAGGCAGCATGGTGTGTTCCCCGAGGGCCCGTTCCGAGTGTGTGTTGAGGTAAGGGCGCTGGTTTGGTGCGGGCTGTTCGGGGGGGGACAGGGTTTAGCCGTTAGCTCCTCTCTGTCTCATCCTCCTCTCCCACATCTGTCACAGTCTGACCGGGATAAACACCTGCCTCACCCGGGCAGGACTGAACGAAGTCTCACTGGAGCTGTTTACAAATACAGCTTCCAAAATGTGACTTTCATCTGGTGATGGTGTTGTTTTGCTGTTGTCAGGCCTCTTCGTTCACAGAAGTGTGAAGTGCTTCAGCAAAAACAGCTTCAGTTTAAAGCGCGCGCGCGTGTGTGTGTATGTATGTATGTATGTATATAACATTTGTGTACATATACGTGTATACCTTTATAAACACACGTGTGTATATTTATTTATTTATGCATTCATGATCTATTATTTACTGTAAGCTATATT
Source organism: Hemigrammopetersius urotaenia (assembly GCA_037974485.1). Classification (NCBI taxonomy): domain Eukaryota; kingdom Metazoa; phylum Chordata; class Actinopteri; order Characiformes; family Alestidae; genus Hemigrammopetersius; species Hemigrammopetersius urotaenia. The sequence goes on from JBBPDC010185901.1 coordinate 13,148, forward strand.
TAAAACCTACCTAAACTGTGCAGACTGTGCGTAAGTCTTACTGGTGGTGTTTTTTTTAATTGTTGTTTGAAAACTTTTGTCTGTTGTTGTTAGGCCTCGTCGCTCACACAAGTGTGAGATACTGTACAGACAGTTCACTCAAGAAACACCAGTTCTAAACAGCGCAGAGCAACAGTGCAGGATTTTTTTTTTTACAAATGTTGATGTAACACTATACATTTGGTCTTTAAAAAAAAAATAAACCTGATGTTGTTGGTTTAATGTTAATCGCCACGTTGTGGGCTTAATAATGACTTCACATTCATTTGATTATTGTTGATATTTAATCTGGACAGTGAACTAGTTAATGATTGCACTGTGTTTAGAGCAGCTGGGCACAGTTAGAGATGGCATGTCGATGGTAACGTTATCTACACCAGGTCGAGATCAGAAAACAAAACAGTGAATTTGACCAGACACACACACACACTCGCTGTGCTGTTGGCTGTGTGTTCCCTCTCGCAGTGTGTGTGAGTAGTTTGGGCTTGATGGCCTACTTTTAGACGCCTATCTACAGAGAAGTGCTTCAACCAAAAAGCTTTAGTTTAAAGCTAAAATTGAACTAAATATCATATACGTACATATGTGTGTGTATGTGTGTGTATATATATATAATGTGTGTGTGTATATATTTGTTTATTAATTTGTTAATGTGTGTGTGTGTCTGTCTATTGGTTTATTTATGCATACTTGATCTATTTTGTTTGCTGTGAAATCTGTCACCCATGTGCTGTAGAAAATGCGAAGTGCAAACAAATAGAAACGGTAACCTTGTAGAAAAGATTACGCTTAATGTCAGAATTGGCTCAGATTTGTAGCATAGTTGAATTCTGCCTTTTTTTGACAGTGCAAGTACGCATTCAAATGAGGCAATTCTGAGGGTTTTTTTAAATAAGATTTGCATTTTGCTCAAGGACAGAGCACTTTGTTGAAATTAAATGTAATTCAGTGCTCAACCCATCACTGTACAGTGTATTTAGATTTCTGACATTTTGTTAATGAAATATTGAAAAACGGAGCTCTATTGCCAGCCAAGTACCTTTTAATGAGCGTCGCTCACTTCAGGACTCTGTGTGGTCCAGTCAAGTTCTTCCACACTGAGCTCCTCCAGCATGTCTTTATGGAGCTGCTTTGTGCTCTGGGACACAGTCCTGCTGGAATAGAAAAAGGTTCTTCTCCAAACTGTCCACAAAGTTGGAAGCATGACGTTGTCCAGCATGACTTGTTCTACTGAAGCATTAAGATTGTCCTTCACAAGTTTATGTGAAGTCGGGTGATTAAACAATGTTTGATGTTTTAATTATGGTTACTCAATTAATCATCCAGATAATCCCTAAGTAACTCGATTACAGGTCACACAACACTGGTATGATTCCTTGGGTTAGACTCTTTATCCTCCATCTGTAACATGATTCCAGTTTCTCTTCATAAAAGCGTCTGCCAGATGTGAACATCAGTAAGATTGAGTGGGCACTTTTGTTAGTAATCATGAGGGATATTTCAAACATACACAATTTTACAATCAACGTTAACATAATCTGTGCTGCCAGATCTTTTAAAATCTCCAGTATTTCCGCTGGCAACATTTCACCACCTCTCAAGGTCCGTTCAACAAAACGAAAACCCATCCTGATCCACAGGAAACACTGATTTCCTCCCAACTGCTGACCATTCTTTCCTGCATCTGTGACTTTGAGCAAGGAATATTTTGGTCTTTGTGCTTCACAGGACATCACAGCACCTCGTAAACCACAGTGTGTGTCCTCAGCATGATCTTACGTATTAGAGTGAGTATTAAAATGATGCTCTCGCCCGTCTTATGCTGCATTAATTGGATTAGATGATTATCATTTAGGCTCGTATCACATAGTTGGAATTCAGCCAGGTCTCTTTGGAACAGCCGGTCCCTCTGTGGAGTGTATGTGACGGTGTTTTATAGTTGGTGCGCAAGAGGGAACATTCAGAAACGTGGTCATGATACCAGAGCTTTTGCTTCTTCTACTTCTTCTACTTTCAACTGCTACCGATTACTGGTCACAACAATAGGTCAACCATCTCCATTTCCTTCTGTCCTCTGCATCTTCCTGTCTCACACCAACTGCCTGCATGTCCTCCCTCACCACATCCATAAACGTCCTACTAGACCTTCATCTTCTCTTCTTCCCTGCAGCTCCATCCTCAGCATCCTCCTCCCAACACACTCAGTCTCTCCTCAACATCCTCCTCCCAACACACTCAG
>JBBPDC010185956.1:0-15419 GCA_037974485.1 Hemigrammopetersius urotaenia
TTGTTTCTGTTAATTACCTCATGTTACCCATTGGTCATGTTCTCCTGAGTTCAGCTGTCTTGTGTTCCCGTGATTCTAGTGTCATGTATTTAAGGTCTGTGTCTGTCAATGTTCCCCGTTCTGTCCATCGCTTTAGAGCACCTGTAGAGTATCTGTGTTTGGTTTTTGTTCCTGGTCCTCGTGCCTTGTTTTGTTTTGGTAAATAAAAGTATAGTTCTGATCATGAACTCCTCGTCTCACGTCTGGTCACGATTTATTCCAGGTAGCCTTATGCCCCCACACGTGACAATTATTCACTAGAAATGCATGCCATCCCTTTTAGGTCCTGGGAGTTTAGGATGTAGCTGGTTGCATTCAATTCCAGTGAAGTATGCTAAAACAGATTAACAGTATCAGACTGGGCATTGGAAGCACAGAGAGGGGTAGAAGGTTCACCCTCTTAACAAACTCTAAAATAGACTAAGCTAATTAGCTCACTTTAAAAAAATCTATGTTTTCCCTCAGCGTTTTCACTGATGACACTTGTTAGTGTGGATTTAGGGTAAAAATCTTTAAAATAATAAAAGTTTACTTGTGTGTAATGCAGATAATTGCTCTTAATTAAGGTGTCTGATGGTACACATTCAGAGGAATGTTTTGTTGCAATAATTTAGGAGAAATCTGTACAAGAACAAACTTTATCTGATCTTTTAATTACCGGTTTTTTATCACAATAATAAGGGGGAAAACTAAAATAACAGACTTTATCTGCTAAAACTTTAGAAATGCTCCTTTGATTAAGGTTATTGATCATAGTATTAAGATAGTATTAAACTCTTACATAGTATTAAAATCTGTAAAATAAGTGAATTTCCCCGGAAAAGCTTAATGGGTAATTTCTGTAAATCTAATGTTTTTTCACTTCAGTTAAAATAATCATTTACTTCAAATTTACGATTTTTTACAGAGTATGAACGTGTCCTATGAGGCAGGAAATGTGATCTTATCGTATATTGTTGGGGCATCAACAATATTTGGATGGTTATCTAAAGTTAGGAACATTCGATTACTCCAGAGTAGCAGGCAGTACGAAAAAGTACTTAGAATTTAAGAGAATACATAAGGCCACTTGCCATGATTTTTCATGTATCAAGCCTTGCTCTCTTTAATCACCACACATCTGATGAGAGAAGTGCCTTTATGAGAAATGCCTTCCAATTATTGGTTATCCAGGGTTTATTATTGGGGAAACAGCAGACCTATTTGATGCATTTATAATGACTGCATAATGTACATTTAAGACACTTCATTCACATGTCAAGATATGTACTACACAGCTTAGTAGTGTAGAGTAGATGAAGATGAGACTGGCTGGATGCCAGAAGGTCACTGTGAATGCTGGAAAAAGAAGTAAAACCAAGCCAGACAGTGAACCATCACATTCCAACATTAAAAAACCCAAGCATGCAGCTTGCCTAATTTTCCACAAGGAGAGAATTCCTCAAGTCTTGAGCAATTGTTGAAGTAAAAAAGAAAAAAAACCTACTGCTCATTACCAAGATGATGCAGACCTGCCCTCCAGTAAAAGATCTCTTGGACCTCTGGCCTGCTCTTGAAATTGAGTCTGAGGTAACTTTTTTTTTCATGTTGCTTATTTGATTGTCTCAAATTTTAAAAACCCATGATGAACAGGTTGAAAACTTACACATTTACACAATAATTGTAAATTCTATGTTTTTAATATATGTCTAAAATTAAATGAGTTTGGACTATTTAAAATTAGGTATATTCGGTAAATGTCACAGTAAACAGTATGTACAATTCTCTAATGTTGTTACAGGAAATACATGATATCCACACCAGATGAACCACAGTTCTCCATGCCCTGACTGTGTATCTGTGTGAGGCAGCATCTGGATTTTTCCTAACCAGCACAGTGAGTCTCCTTGGATAATTAACAGATACATCTCCATGAACAGTTGGTTCAAATATATCCATTAAACATGCATCTGCATACTTGTTCATTATATATTTAGTTTGTTTGTTTTTCCTAACCCTAATTGTTTAGTGTTGTGTTCAAGGCAACAAAAAGTTTTCATAATTTTCCTGTTTTCATTCTTAATCTTGGTATCAGTTTATCTTCAAGCACTTACTGTCACTGGTAACTAAGCTGACGTGTAATCTAATGTTTGTAGATACCAGATTTTGGGTCTCATTCAAGAAACATTTGTAAATTATGTATTGGAAAACATTAATCACTTTCTGCTAACATGTGCAATGCCAGAGTTTGTGCTAATAATATAAATTGCAGTGCAAAAAAAAAATAATTCTCTAGTTTGTTGACACCATGCATTCATTTGCGATCAGTATCCCTCTTTATTCTTTCAGGATGTATCTGTGTATCAGTGACAATGACACAAGCCCAGTTCACTAGTCTGTAGAAATCTCTGTTGTCATCGAAAGTGCCATTGTGGCCAGCCTCCAAAGACTTTCTGGTGCATTCCTGGCAAAGTTTGGACTAATCTATGCACTAAACCTCAGCTACCCCAGGAGGCTGACCAGCACTTTGAATTTGTTCAGAAAATCTTACTTGGCCTGGAGGATGATAAGTTGTCACCCAAGTTGCAGACTCTCAAAAATGACTTGGTGATGAATGTGTAAAAACTAATCTAAAAAGGGATATGAGTGGAGAATTCAATGCACTTGAATAATGAAATCCTCTTTACTCTAATGCTGCCTTTAAAACCAGGAAGAGTCGGGTTACCTTATCAACAATTATTGCCCAGTGCAAAGGTTGTTGCAGTGGCACTGGGTCTTTCATATGTTTACATTTTAAAGATTTACAATTTAATGATACAGTTATCCAGTTTGTGGATTCATTAAAGTTTCCAGTTTCATTAAAAGATTGCATCAGCGCTGCCCTGTTCAGATGGCAAGAAGTATACATTATCTTTGTGCTCTTTCTTTTAATGGTTCTTTTTCTATTATAATATTATAAGCAGTGCAGTGTGTAAATGGCAAAAACAGTATTCACTTTTAACTTTTACTGAAGATATTTTAGGCCTTTGCCAATTATATTTTTAAGTTTGTCTTATCAATGTGGTATGCTACATGGAAAAGTTCAACAAAAAGAATTTGTACTGAAGCTGTTTGATTCGTTAAATTAGAAATTAAATTTTGTTCACTTAAATGTTTTTGGTTGTGTACTTATTTTTTTTAGTGATGTTAACTGAAGCACATGGAGAGGTGATGTAAAACTTTTAAGTTACAATAGCTGTAAAATTTAAGTTTTTATAATAATGCATGAATTAATCTGTAATCAATGTAGCATGTATTCCAAAATGTTAACAATTCAATAATTAAAATTTCAACTTTTAAAACTCAGATAAATGAAGGCAATTACGTTTACGTTTAGCAGAGGCTCTTATTGAGAGCGACTACATCAGTGCTTAAAGTAGTCCACAACTGTTCTTAAAACCTATAACGCCATATTTAAGTCAACAACAGCTATTTAACCAAGTTACTGCTAGCTAAGTTACACACCATAACAAACCCAAAGAGAAAAAGCAAGTCAGAGATTAATACAAAAGTAAGGAACAACAGTTAAGAGGGTAAGTGGCTGAGGGATTTGTTAAATATATAGGAAAAGATGTATAAGAGATGCGCAGGAGCACTGGTTAGTCCCCAAGATGCTCCTTAAAGCGGTGGGTCTTCAGATGACGCTTGAAGACAGCGAAGGACTCCGCAGATCTGATTGCACGTGGGAGTTCCTTTTACCACTGGGGGGGCAAGACCAAAAATAGTCTTCCTCTTGTCTCTTCCTCTTCTTTTGAGCAACGGAGGCTCAAAACGAGCGGTGCTTGATGCCCTGAGAAGAAGTGACACGCTGCTTGATCAGTGCAGACAAGTAAGGAGGTGCAAGTCCATTCTTAGCCTTGAGTATTTGAGTTTTGTAAACTTATTTGGTTTTAAAGTCTGTACAGAATTCGAATGATCTGAACTAAAATGCCTCTTTTTTCTGGTTGGATGGCCTGAACATTTTTTCCATTAATGCAGTATTTTCAGAACAGGCTGCTTGGGTGGTCTTTTTAGATGTCTATTAATTACTGATTTAAAAATTATTTTATTTAAATCATAACAAGAAATTGTTGGTCTACAGAACTGTAGTTTAACTACAAATGCCGGTATAAATTGGCAACTACAAATATTTGTAAATGTTAAGGCAGAAACTTATTGTTTGCAGAGGAAAGATTTTCCCAATTGAAAATCAGGGTTTTATCCAGAGGCAGTGTCACTGCCAAAATATTTAAGTACAGTAGCTCTATATTTTTAGAACAAATTAAAGATCAATTTAAAAAATCTACTAAAGCTATTTATAGAAAAATACGGAAAACTCGGTTTCACTTGAATTACTCTTGTTACACGTAACATTTATGTAAAATATTATATTCGAAATTACATAATGTTAAGTTTAATTTTTGATGTTTTAAAATATTTTGTTAATTATTGTGACGTCACTCTTTGTCGTCATCAGTAATGTTACTTTCTTTTAGCTGTTTTTCCAATTTATGTTCAATTTATGTATCAAGACCAAAAAAAACCAGTTCATTTTTGAATTTTAAATAAATGCAAGAACTGGCCTTGCATTAATAATTATAGTGAATAAACAGATGTGTGTCTCCTGTTATATATACCATGCTCGCCCGTGTGTTTACAAATTATTGCCTATGCTGGTGACACAAAAAACAAAGCAATTGAGTTCCGTTTTAAATGTTTTTATTTTCTGTCAGAACAAAACTTTTTAATAGCTTTGTGCGCCGAAGTTGACTGTTTTTCTTCGTCATTGATTAGTGGTACTGCCTGCTCAGAGCAGATGCAACGACAACCAAGAATTTCTGCCAAGCCTCCTGCACATCAGGTGTGAAGACGGAGGGTCCGAACTTCATTGCCACACAGACGGTGATGCAGTCAGCAAGAAGCTGGAGAACAAAAAAACATAAGCTCGCAGACGGTAACAGTTTACAGTGATATCATAAACGTGGACTTGGTCAATGCATTTATTTAAGACCTGTGAAAAACCGTTAAATGCTACAGAAACCTACCCTGAAGTTGTCGGGATCCACGTGCAGTTTCTCAGAGTGCATCACACTGAGACCAGCATAGACGCTCTTGATTTTGTCCAGGTGCTTCACGGCTCTGTCCAGCCCACCCATGACGACCGTGCCGTGAGCAGCCACTTTGGGGTTGCCCATGATGGCGGCGGGGCTGGACAGATTACCGAAGCCAGCAAAGTGCCTCTGAGTCCATGGCGCTATGATCAGAAGTCTGCAATGAAGTAAAGAATTGGTGCATTATACCGTATGAGACATGGCAAAAATTGAAGACAGTGTCAGCATAATGAACTACCTGGATAGAGCCTGAGGTCCGATTTCATCGACACTGATCTTTTCCCACAGGCTTGTGATGGCGCTGCGCTCGGCATCTGACCAGTCAACCATACTGACGTTTGATGTCTCTTGAGTTACTTGCTTGAAGATGTTGGACTGCAACACTGTGAGGAATTTATTATAGATTAATGTCACCGCCCTTCAGACACAAGACATTTTGATTGGCTAATTTCTCATTGGGTGTGAGACATGCATGACTGGTTATTGGCTTTTGGCCAACAACATAGCTATCTTTTTTGCTTTTCAGCATGTTTGTTAAATAAGATGAAGCACTGTCTATCAAAAAATATGTACACATTAAACCTGTGACTGCTTTAATTAAAAACTAAACAGCATGGAACCAAAATACATTCTTTTGTACATTTATTTTTTGCTGTGTATGAAAAGAAAAAAGTATAATATATGAACAAAACAAATATTTACCTTCTGTAAGTACATTATTTTAGCAAGCAGTTAAACATGCCAGAACTTTAAAATGAGATATGGAATGAGCATGCTTGAAGAAATCACTAATACATATTTATCCTAACACATTCTACATTCTACATCATTAGAGAATATACTTTTTGTTATCTGAGTTATCCCAGGCTATATTTTGGCACAGTGTTAGGCTGGGTGGCGACCAATACTGACGCGAATATAAGGTGTGGTTCAGATGGTATATTGGGTGTGTCTGTTTTCAGTTTTATATAAAGGTAGTGAAAGTTTTCAAGTACACAAGGATAATTTTTGAGTACACACTGAGTTGAGGAGAAGACGTAGCGATGAGTCTCACTATTCAAGACAATGCTGTGGTGAAAGCCCTATGGGCCAAAATCGGCCCCAAGGCCGATGATATCGGCGCGGAAGCATTGGGCAGGTAATTTGATATAGTGTTTTTGGGTTTGGTGCATTTTACTAAAAATTATTTATACAGAAATGAACAGTATTCAGTAATAGCCTGTTAAGCCAAAATGTTGAGCTATCCTCTTAGCCGGAAGATGTTCTTTTGTTAAATTGAATTTTACCAGAAATATTCCAGTAATGTAGTAAGCTTTTGTTTAACATATGCAAATCTAATCTATCTGGTCTCCATTAGAATGCTCACCGTGTACCCTCAGAGCAAGACCTACTTCTCCCATTGGGCTGATCTGAGTCCTGGATCCGCTCCAGTGAAGAAGCATGGAAAGACCATCATGGGGGCTGTGGCTGATGCCGTTGCCAAAATTGATGACCTCCCTGGAGCTTTGTCCCAGCTCAGCGAACTGCACGCTTCCAAGCTGCGAGTAGATCCCACTAACTTCAAGGTAGGCCACCTCCAAAATAACAAAGATTAAACTATATTAAAAAGTCTCTAACGTAATCTAAAGTTAGTTACACTCAGATCACATTTATTTCAGCTGCACTATTTTTCCCTTTGTAATCTCAGATTTTGGCGCACAACATCATCGTGGTCGTGGGCATGTTATTCCCTGCTGACTTCACTCCAGAAGTTCACGTGTCTCTTGACAAGTTCCTCCAGAACTTGGCCTGGTGTCTGGCTGAGAGATACCGCTAAACTGTCAATGGGGAGATTGTCTACTGACAGAGTTGGTCTTTGACACAACTACAGTTGAATAAAGTCACTCAAATAATAAATCCTAAAGCCTTGTATTTTGTTTGCAAAGCATTAAATTAAGCGTTTAAAGCGTTAAGATTTAAATATCAGGTCAGCGTAGTGGAACAGCTCAGGATCTCACATAACTGTCCTGTGAATATCAGAATGAACCTTGAAATCTTTCTTTCATATGTGAACACGTGAGGTCGGGTTTTTTTTTTTACATTTGGCAACACTTTACACATCTTTCTAACAAGTCGCTTGATTGACGTATTTAGTTCTCGTCACTTCAACAGAAATAACAGACACTTTTTCTTCTCCTTATTTACTACACTCAAAAAATAATTCATTGTTGAAAGTAATTTTATCGTGTCACTTATGTTCTAAACAAATCATGTTATATCAATATATATTGATTGTCTTGTTTCAACACCACATATGTTTGTAAGTGTAAAATAATATTAACATTTACATTCAATTAATTTGGCTTTTATTAAGTTGACATGTTTGTTCCAAGTTAGTCTAATTAAATCCATTTACATTTGTTTTATATTGATTAAACACTTTGGCACAACAAAAGACAGCCATGTTACATGAACTAGTAAATGTTTTGTCTGCTATACCAATTTTAATCTTGAATGAAATAATGTAGCTTTTGTCTGTAATAGTCACATAAATCTTGTTTCAATTAGTATTTTTATTGCTTATGAGAACATTAATATTAATTCAATTACTGAATCATACATAAAGGATAGCTTGCAAACATTTTGCTGTAACATTCTTAAAACAATTGTGAAGATTCCAGTTTAGCCCAGCTTTCTCCCCTTCAACCATCTCATACTAAACTTATTAGCACCAACCCACTGGGTTCAATAACTTCCTTTATACTACCCAAGACTGCAAATCAAATTGCAACCACACTCTTATTAAGCTAAGAGATCAAGCTGAGCAGATGATATGAGTAAATTACAGGTACATTTAGAATAATTAATTAACAGCAATGCATGTAGAGACTATAGAACTTCCAAAACAATAAAGACATGCTTACATCCCATTGACTAAACACTACAGAAGATACTATACTCATCATGAAACTATAATCATCATGTCAGCGATGCCTTATTGTGGAAATGTGTGGGATAGTTCAGAAATAGTCCTTCAAAATGTGGGCACTTCTGTCGTATAAGGTTTAACCATGATGTCTCGTTTTTCTTCCAGCCACCCAATTTCTGCAACAAAATATCTCCATCACGCGTGGAGTGTGGAGTGTAATTGTCTTGTTCAGAAATGAATTTAGATAGCAGTGGTACAGTCGATATGCGCAAGAATTCCTTGTTGATCTAAAAACATGAACAATGCACTTATGACTTGCACTGAAAAACATGAACAAGAAAGGACATATCAGAAATTTTTAGCTGTTTGATCACTATATCATATAAATATAGTGAAGTGAGAAACAACTGCAAATCACTATACAACAATTCTTGGGGCATAAAGTCTTACATATAGGACACGCACCTCATTTGAGTGAATAGAGTTGGCCATCTGCTTTTGAAGTCTGCAATCAAAGGCTTGAATAACATCTTGCCTTCTGTATGAGGAAGTCTTCTCCATTGTCACTATATGGTCAATGTTTCTCTTCTGAAGCAGTGCAATTCTCTCCTTTTCCAGACTGTCAGTGGTTTCTCCTTTTGGATACTGCAAACAGTAATTGAATTCTGCCCTTCTAGGCTTTTTTTTCCCATTCAACGCTGCCTGACTTTTGTCTTGGGCCTTGTTTTTAATGAATTTACTTTTACATTTACATTTATGGCATTTAGTTGACACTCTTATCCAGAGCGACGTACGTCAGTGCTTAAGAATTCCACAACTGTTTCTTACCTGAAAAACAGCTTAAATCTGAGTCAACTATTTAACTGCAGTCAGAGCATCTATACAACAACAGTCCAAATAATAACTAGCCAACACCTAACAATACATAAGCCCTAGAGAAGAACAAGTAAGTCAAGGAATTATTTATTTATTTATTTTTTAAAAATAAGAAATAAGTAAGCAGTAGGAAAGAGACATAGTTAGTTGCCAAAGTGCTCCTTGAAAAGACCTGGGCACGGCTGAGTTTGGTTCGGACATTGGCTCTTTTATACTTGAAACTAATCTTCCAACCATAACATCCATTGAAGAATAAATGAGAGCATCTTTATATATGAAAAAATAAATAAAGATGCACTCATCAAATATTGTGTGAGTGTGTGTATACATGGGTCAAATTCTAATGTCAGCAATGAAGGCAATTGACAATAATCTGATGTCACCTTGGCCTCTGGGTAATTGTAATTGTAAAAGGACAAGTGAATGGTGCATTTTCCAGATTTGTCAATGACTGATTAATTTAAACAAGCAACAGTCAATTCTCAATAATTTAAGTAGCAGCTGGTCTGCAAAGCATGAATTATTATTTACAGTGCCAGGTGAAATAGGAAATGTTACAAACATTATTCCTGTATACGCTGCAAGTTAGTGAGTCTCTTCAGAGTAACCAGATGCAGGTCTCCCACTGAATAAGCAGTTAACGGGTAGTCATCGAATAGTTCCCCATGCTCAATCAGAGACACCTCTCTCACATGACAAGTGACAAGTTCAAAAGCTCTGAAGTGCTCTTGATACCAAGCAGAGAATATTTTCAGAAAAAAAATTATATTAAAATTAAAGGCAACAATTGAAGTAAAGACCAATTTTTGTGTGCTTTTCCACCAATGTTTTTTTTTAACTGAGAAATTCTGTGGTATTGCCGATTGTTTTTTTCTGCCCATTTGTACTCGGAATTTTGGCTCAAGTTGTTAAGCTTTTCTGAGGTTAAATAAATTTTAGAGATTAAAAGAGAAAAACAAAAAGCAAGCTCCATGGGTGTTATGCCCTCCAACAGATCATGTGCTACATCTGGAGGGTAGCCTGCAGTGACATGAAAACGGCTCAGATTCTTACTTAAAATACAATCCCGTTTAACTCCACAACATGCACTTGCTGTTTCTAGTGCACGCTTCAAATGGGCTTCATGAAGTTGCAGTGTTCTACACTCAAAAACACCAGCAGTCACTGACTTTATTTCAGACTTTTTAGCCATTCAGAATCTGCAAATGTATTCAGCAGAGAAACTTTCCACAAAACCTGCCAGCCCATGGGCTCCTAGGTTATCAGCTATAACGCAAACAGTGGATCCAAGACTTTTTCAAACCCAAATGTCCTAAAATCTTCACTTTTACAAAGGATTGCCAAATAAATGGATGAGAGGGCTGAATGAGAGCCAGGAGGTAAATTGCCAAAGACCCAATCTACACCACAAAGCTTATGCTTTTTGCATGAGGTCCCCAGAGGATTACAAACCTCAAAGTCGTCAATATAAATGTTTATGGAAAACTTTTCAACAGCTAGAAAGCTATTTATTTTATAATGCTCACCATCGCAAAAAGACCTGTAAACCAACTGATCACCATTCAGATTCTCTTCATTTTCTTGAGCTATTTGTTTTTCAATCATTCTATCCAGTAATTTATTGTGCAATAAAGGGATGTACTGAAATGATTTCTTTGGTCTGTAGATAAAAAATACTCAACCATACAACCCTAAAATTTAGTGTGTAACATAGTTTTCTTGTATAGGAATTGGCAAGAGAGCCGCACATTCCCAAAATTTTAGCCACAAGGTTAGAAAAACACACAGAATTGGCAAGTTCTTCAATAACAGTCTGACCAATATGGAGGTCATGGCTTTTGAACAATTCTGCAATTGTATTTTTTGTGACACTTTAAGGCACACTTAAACTTAACAGAAAATGGCAAGTTAAGGCACACTTAAACTTAACAGAAAATGTAACTCCTCAAATAACTCATCTACTCATCTACTCCTGAAATATATGTTCCAGTTTCAACAAAATTACAGCTGTTTTCTGTTCAATTAGTGCTGGCTGATTTTCAACAGCACTATAATCACTTTCTGTCACAGACTCACTTTTAAATTCACCATAGGATACTGCATAACGGCTAGCCCTTACATTATCAGAGGACTCTGTCACACTGTAAAAAATGATTTGGACTGTTGTAAATTGTACCTACTTTAATTTGGAGTTTTAAAATCCATTTGGGTATGCTACTCCTCTACTGAACAATTGTAAATAGTTTTCAACTGTATATCTGGTGTTTTCACAAAACCTTTATTCTTTAGATCCAGGAAAATGTGCACTCCGAGACAGTGTTGGCTGATGAATGCATAGTTCATAGTTAGGCTTTAGTTATTTGATTAAATTAAAATGAAGAACAATGCAAATGTAATCACAGAAAAAATGACCAAAACCTTTTCAGTTTGAAGAATGGAGTTTGTGACTCTCAAACCAGATGTTTATGTGGCTGGCTTTATTCAATGAGGCTCAGGTCATTTTTATTTTTATTTATTTTTGTATTTTCTTGAATTAAGACCTCTTGTCAGTCATTTTAGATTTGATTATCACTGAAAAAAATGATTGTTGTTGTCTCTTTACTCGTTCTCTAGATTAAAGAAGAGTTCCGGAGCATTACAACAGTAGCCCTGGAAGAGACTTATATGCTGAAGCTTGATGGGTACACACCACATCTACTGCAGCTGATGCGTAACAAGGAGCCGCTGGTACCATGGTACTCAATAATTAAAATGTTATGGCAGTTTGGCTCCTAAGGGGTGCATGTCTCTGGTCCATGATGTCCTGTTTGTGCTGTATGATCATTTTCAAGTGGATCGGTGTCTTATAACTTACCTCTTTGCAGTCAATGAGTGTTGAAAGAAAAAGGGATGCTGTTGTCTGTTGCCTCATTGATTACCTTGGGGAGCACCAAGAAACCTGCCAGGTATGCTGATACATGATTTCACATTGTTTTGTACTTGCATAACTATTTTTCTCCCAGCTAGTTGGCAATGCAATGGCCATTTCTGAAGCTCATTGTGACCTTAGTAAAATTGTGTGTGTGTATTATGTGAGTATGGGTGATTTTGTTAAAAAAAAAAAGCACTTTGACAGAATTTGGTTAGTGTAACAATTATCCTGAATACATTTTAGTCTAAAACATGGGTTGGTGGGCATTGAAAAGGTTATGTTCCGTATTGATGGACTATTTGTTTGACCTAGATGACATGGAAAAAGCACTTGAAATATGCAAACAGGGTATATTAATCATGAAAGTATAAATAGTTCAGTTGAGAAATCAGGTGTTTTGGTGGTGGCTGTGATGGTAAACAGCATTGTGCTTGTTTTAAACTAAAGGTGCATATGTCTTTTTCTTTTGTTTATTTTTTAACATGGACGATGAACTTGAGGGCTTCATGAGCCACTCTGTGAAGGTGCTTATGATCCATAATTCCACAGCTGAGCAGGATCAAGTAGATGTGTCAATTGTGATAGAGGGTATCCAAGTGCTAACTGGAAGTGTGAACAGAACCAAGGCATGTATTCTGTTAATGGGCTTGATCTATGCCCTCAACCTTGAGTATCCCAGTGACAGTACAATACACTCACACATACACATCACTTACACATGCTCATAGTGAGAGAGAGAGCGAGAGAGAGATTAGAGATTTTAAAACTGCCTTTATTGGTTACCAAACCACAGAAAAAATCAAACATTCTCATTATGACATCAAATAATAAAATTAAAAGAAAAGGAGAAAAAACTACAGAATGTGACTAAAGTACAATTTGTCATCAATGACAGTACATAGTGCCTGTCTACAGCACCACACAGCTTCAAATGTTTTAAATCTTGCATAAGCTTATAAAACCAGAAGTCAATTAAGACTCTGGCCTTGATAAGAGCCGGAAACAAAACTAGCACATCTTTCCCAGGTTCATTTTTGTTCCTTCTGCTGACATAGATGACCATTTTAGATTCACCCAAAATAAAATTCAAAAGTTTTCTGGAAAACCCGGAATAAACGTTTCTGAGGAAAACTCCTCATCAAAACAACGAAACAAGTGTTCTAAGATGGTAAACAGTGGTCTCAATCTTGCACAGTGCAAAAAAAGCATGAAAAACAGCTTCCCTCTGAAAACAGAAAGGACACTCTTGACCAACAGCTGAATTTAAGACAGAGACAAATGCATTAACAGCAATTAAGTGTTCTCCATTCAGGCTACACATTCACACGTAATTGTAGAATAGAGTGCCACGGTGTATCAACCCTACTCATTAAACACTTCTTATTAAACACTTTCACACAGGCATGATACAACTGTTTCCCGGTGGCAATACTCAACCCGACTGTGGCCATGTCTGAAATAAACAGGCTGGCTCCCTCATCCAAAATGGGTGAAAGTACCAAATCAGGGAAATCATCAAAAACATCAGGACACACACCTCTTGAGCAGTAATCCCCAAGTAATCTAAATTCCTCTGTAGTGCACATAGTACACCATTTATCCAGGAGCTGCGCAGCTACGCGGAGATATTTTAGTTCCAAGAAAGCAGCAAACTTCTTCACTTCCTGAAAGTCTCCCCCTGCCAAGTCCACTACATCCTTCAATGTTATAATCTTGGAATCAAGAAAGTTCCTTTGAAGTGATGGAAAACAGGATGAAGAAATGTCCATTCACCGCCAACCACAGGTTCTTTTAGGAGCCAGTGTAAGGAAATTGAAGTCCCTTGCTTGTGAACATTAAACATGCCCCAGACGTTTAAAAGAGTACGATAAAAAGGAGGCAACCTAGAACCATCAACTCCATGTAGTCCTGTCAAGAAAAGAGACTTATCCAGACCCAGCCCCTACAAGTTCTTAAAATTGTGCAACTCAGCAGCTTCCAAGCAACTGTGGGCCCAGTAAGGAGCGTTTTTACAAACTGCAACCTAAAAGTTGCAGTTTTACTGTGAAAATGTATGAGCCCCTGCCCACCCTCATCTTTCGGCAAGAACAAAACAGACTGTGGTACCCAATGCAACTTATCCCAAAAAAAATTACCAACAGCAGATTGCAGTTTGTTCAAAAGGTCCGGTGGAGGATCCACACAGGTTAGACGATGCCAAGCTATTAATAATAAACACACGCCCCCTATAAGACATCTTGGGCAGCAGCCACTTCCATCTTTCCAGCCGCCCATTCACACTTTCCACTGGAACCTCCCAATTTCTTTGCGAAACTTTTTTCCACCCCTAAAAAACCCCTAAATACTTAAACCCTTCTTCCAAACAAGGAGCCTTGGCACCCCTTCCCCTAAGTATATTAATAATTCCTTCTAAATCCCTTCTCCCAGTGATTAGCAGGACAATGTCATCAGCATAAGCTGATAGACGAACAGAAAAATTAAAACCAGGTACAGACATACCACTCAAAGCCCCTCTAAGCCTATGTAGAATATGTAGAATACAGCATTCCAGACAAAGAGCAGCCCTGTCTCACACCCCTGCCAACTTTGAAGGGAGCACTTAAACCACCGTTGATTTTGAGAATACTCTCCACATCACTGCACAGAACCCTGATCTTCGTACAGAACCCTGAGAGACAGAGAGACAGAGAGAGAGCAAGAGAGAGCAAGAGAGATTTAAAAACGGGCGCGATCCGCGCGCTCCGGAAAAGTCACGAACTACAGAGAGAGACAGAGAGAGAGAGTAAGAGAAAGCGAGAGAGAGAGACAGACAGAGAGAAAGAGAGTAAGAGAGAGCGAGAGAGAGAGAGAGAGAGAGAGAGTAAGAGAGCGAGTGAGAGAGAGTAAGAGAGAGCGAGAGAGGTTTAAATCCCGACGGCCATGCACCGGGAGCCAGAAGAACTAAAATTAGTTTAAAAAAAACATATTGCCATGAAAAAAAAAAAAAAAATGTGCAGTATATTTGCAGGTCCAGTGTTGTTTTTAAGATTTCCGCGTAAAACGATCAGTTTCGTTCTAAAAACATCGCGTGTGACTGGATCCACGAGTCCCGATCTGCATAAAATCTGCATAAAACTACTGTATTCCTGAGTTATTATTATTCAGATTTCCTAAGTAATTAGTATGAATAATTTATGAATAAATGTTATGTGAATGTTACCCATTCTGTTTTACTCTGTTATAGCAACATCTTGAATGTGCACGGATAATTTACATATGCACAGATAATGTTGGCCTATTCCATAATGATGATGCAATTTATAACGCTGAAGCAATTTGTACCCATTACTCTCTCTGGTGACACAATGTTTGCACTGCCACACGTCACTGATAAACAAAGAAATATGCATAAGCAAACAATAATATACCAAACACAGGCCAGGTTTGGTTCAGGGGGATTAGACTTCTGCATAATGCCATCTAAATGACAGATACATAATAATAGGACAAACATATGAACTTGCCATTTACATTTACATTTACGGCATTTAGCAGACGCTCTTATCCAGAGCGACGTACATCAGTGCTTAAGAATTCC
>JBBPDC010185966.1:0-15418 GCA_037974485.1 Hemigrammopetersius urotaenia
TAATATACTGTTAATGTGATTAAAAGGGTCATTTCTTAACCTAAAGTGTTGCTGATGAATAAACATAACTTTGTTTTCTTGGATTAGCACAATTAATTAATGTAATTCTGCTATTTTAAAATGTAGTTGTAACTACCCAAGTAAATTAAGAAACTCATAACCCTGTCATACAAGGTTAGATGGCCCAATAAAATCAAGTCAGATCCTACCTTTGTAAATATGTTACGTTTGCCCTTTCAAATGTAGTTGGACTGAACCATGGTAATTGACTAACAGGAACCCCAATACATCAGATTGACCCAGCATATTTACATTTAGGTCAGTCAAGGAAATCCTTTCTTGCTAAATTAAAGCATTTGTTTTAGGTGGAAATTCTTTCCATAATTTTATTAAGTTCACCTAACGGGTTGTTTTTTTGAGTGTATATGGGTGCTCTTGGAATGTAACTCCTGCGAAAAGTGGACGGTTACTGTGTATTGGTTTGGTCCCACCTTGTTTGTCATACTAATGCAAAGGTTTCCAGATTTGTTTAAGTAACATATTTGCACAAACAAAAATAAAACCATGACTGCTACAAGACAGCCTCAAAAATCTTCTAGTACGTTCAGAAACATTGCAATATGCATGTTATAAACTAGAATACTACTGGCAAAAACATTGTTTTAGTTGCATGTGAAAGTTTGGCCAGGCCCAGTCAAATTACATGTTTTGTGAATTTGCCAAATGTGAAGAAGTTAACACCACGTCTGCATTGAACAAATGGTTGGTCTGGCATGGTAGGTGACACTGTCTTCAACACAGATGACTGATTTCTTTAATTATTTCATGGGTGATTTTGGATCATTGTCTTTTTGTAATATTCAACCTCTTATTATACAGCTTCATCACTGAAACATTAGTTTCCAGGACCCCCCCCCCCCTCCCCATCCATTTGTTTTCATAAACTTTCCTCTGACAAAGGCTACCACACAACCCCACAGCATAATGGATAAATCTCAAGTTTAACAATTGACAAGATGTTGTTTTACTGTACATTTTGACGGCCCTGATCAAATTACATGCCTTTCTTTAATTTTCTAGAACATACTACAGCGAAATAGTAAAATCCTTGTGGAAATCTCAATACTTTTGACTCATTTGTACACATTTTAATGCACAATTATCAGTTAGTTGCCGGATTTAAAATCCATAAAATGTATATAATGTACTGTTAGGTTGAATTTAATGTTATTCTCTCTGTGCATAAGGCCTGAGCAGACATTTCTATGTTCCTTGTTATTGTCATTTCACTCACCTGACCTTGCATCCATTCCTCTAAGTTTTTATCTCGTTACTCCCAACTGCAGCTGGAGAGCACACACACACACACACACACACACACACACATTCACTCCCTCTCACTCCCTCAGTGAAATGTGTACTTTTATTGTCTTGTCTGTTTAAATAAAGCGCTGGCAAGGCACGTTTCTTTGGTAGCTCACAGCACAGAGGCGTGACTACCCCTTGCAAGCGGTAAACGAGATCTCCGTCTCCTGTCATCTTTTGATCGGGTGCACAAAGGGGATTAATAGAAATCCCCAACAGGTACAGTATGTGAAAGGGCGTAGAGCTTTTTGACTCATTAGGTGTTAATCCAAGTCAAATATAGACAATTCTCAGGGTTACCAAACCTGACAGACATGGCATTATCCCACCAGGCTACTAAGAATCTGAAAGTGAAGAAAACATAGCACAAGAAAACTGCTACACTAGACCAAACTACCACAAAATACAGGGGGGGTGCAAAACTAACTAACTGTGTGAAAGGGCAGAAATAACACTCTTTATTGTTCATTTAGCCTTTCTCGACCAATTGTTGAACTAACAACAATAGGGTCACTCCAATCCTCCTATAACTTGAGAGAATAGCAAAATGAGTGAAAAAGGGAAAGACAGAAAAGCACATCCACTCATATATTTCAAACAGCACAAAATTACAGATATATTATATTTTCAAACAATACTGTTTGTTTTACAGTGACATTCTTGCAGCCTTGCTGCTGGTGTTTCATCACTTGGGATTGTCATTAACATGACTGATTGAGAGGTGTGAAGAGTCATTTAGTTGACTTTACTTGGATTAAGACCTAATGCGTCAAATATAGCCCTCCTGGATCAACTGAAAGAATACCCAAATCTTTTCACATGCCCTATACATTTTCTGAATTTAAAATCCAGCAAGTAAATAGAAATTGTGCAATTAAAATGTGTAGCCTGTTCTATGCAGATTTACTATTTACTTAGTTTGTCTTAGAAAATTAATAAAACATGTAATTTGATCAATGGTATCCCATTGACTGCATACAATAGTATTAGTATAGATCTTTTTTTGTAAAGGCTAATTTAATTAAAATCTTTTTTTCCTTCTTTAACCTTTCAGCATTTCTTGATAAAACATTTCAGACTTAATTACACACCTGATTTATCTGGAAACTGGGTGGTGTGTAAACCAGTGTCAGTCACTGTCAGAGCCCATGGCAATGAAATATTCCTAAGAAAAAAACACCCAGTAACCTCGCATCTGTGTTTGCTGAGGGATTTTGCCTTTGTGTCACTTTTTTTCTGATCCAAATGTGTCTCTTCATGTTCTGGGCATGTAGATTCGCACTTTGCATCGCTTTGGAAAAACTGATTGGTAGCAAAACTGTAATTACTCTTGATGATGACAGGGCAGAATCTCTCCATGATCTAAGTGAAACCAAGCGTGCCTGCATGGGATAAAAAACTGATATCCAATAATCCAATAATTGAACTGAATATACATGCATCTGCTCACATAAATGTAACAGGTAAATATTCAGATACATAGGACTAAACTTATATTCAGTATATTCATTAAGCCTAATTCAGATTTACATTGTTTTAATCATGTTACAGTAAGTGAATGCAACATTAACTTTGCCCTCAAACCCCAGTCTGCTGCATAAGGGCCATAGCATTACACCAGCTTTTACACCAGTCTTATCTTTGTGTATTATAAGCATGCACCAACTGATGAGTTGAATCAGGTGTGTTGGGAGCAGGGAAAAGACTAAACTTGAGACCAGACCAGATAAACATTGCACTTCTGCAAAAAAATCAGCAACTCAAGTGCTAACCAAATATGTGTTTAGTTTCCCATTAGGCCAAAGATTTTGGCTTTTTTTAGTTTTGCACTATAGTTACAGGCTTAATATAGCCAATATATTGTAGTGTATTATCTAATAGTGTGTGTGTGTGTGTGTGTGTGTGTGTATACAACTGGAGTCTCCTTTCCTGCTCCTCTATTTTTAGGTGTAGTGTCTTAGTCACTGCTTAGATTCTGCTATACGTCCATAAAACACCCACAGTGGGACACACGCAATGTGTGACATCAGATTTGTACCCAGAACATTTTATAGAGGTCTGCTTATGTACTGACAGTGAAACCGGTTAAGTCAGCTTATAATTTCTATTGAACTTTCTCACTTAAAGGTGTGGCAGTGAGGTGTATATAAAGATGACATGTGCTGGGTTAAGTCATACAGCAGTCAACCTCAAAGACAACACTGAAGAATGGACGGTACGTTTCTGTCCTGTACATACACATATTGTGGATTTTTAATGAAAATGTTTTCCAATGCAGGCTTGTGTCTGGGTGTAACTGGATGTTTACTTGTATTGTACTGTATGATCACACATGTGTATGTGTGTGTGTGTGTGTGTGTGTGTCTCTCTCTCTCTCTCTTTCTCTGTGCAGCATGGATGGTTCAGTATGTTAGTCTGGAGCATGCACAGAACCAGAGGGAGCACAAAACAGAAGGGCTGAACTCCGCTTCTCTGGTAGTAAGGAGAGGACAGCCCTTTAGACTCGACGTTTTATTCAATAGGCCTCTCAGACCAAACAGAGATCGCCTCATACTCAGAGTGGAGCTAGGTATAGTGTTTCTTTATCTGAACCCCTGCTTGTATGGCTTGGTTTGGTAGTTTTTAGCTTTGCTTATTTATCCATATCTAAATAACCACTGCTCTGATACACTGAAAACAGCTGCACTGAATCAATGAATTCATCCCCTTTGGCAATAATTGCGCTGATGTAATATATTTCATTCACAAGTTAAAATTCAAAACACTGTTTAATGTCAGTTTCTGGAGATATGTAAAGATCGTTTTCAGATGCTACTGAATGAAGAAATAGTTCAGTTTACATTCAAAGTGCAAGATAGTTTATTTTTTTACAGTGAAGCTCAGAGGAAAATAAAGCCCACATATTTGTATCAGCTGCTTTCATGAGTTCATAAGTTATATCACACTAACATTCAAAGTACATGAAAGTAGTAGCAGCCATCTCAAATTCTGTTGGAAATTGCCAGGGAAGTCAGTGTGGTTCAAGGCAAGTGTGTGTTGACTGTCCACTGCTAAATGATAAGCTTTTATTGGTTACATTTTCCTTTTAGATCTTTGATTTGTTTTGCTGGTTGATTTAAATTCGGTCTGCAAGGCGATAGATTTCCAAGAGCAGGGCTGAGGTGTGCTTAATATGTGCACATATTTAACCTCTTCACACTTGTTTCTGTCAATTTTTCATCCATAATCCTCTCCATCTTTCCTTCTTTTTGTTCCTCCACAGATCGCCTCTATACTGAAATTCCCATCACTTTCTCCAAAGACTTGCTTCATTCCCAGTGGACTGCATGTTTTCAGCAGGGCTCTTTGGACTCCAATAAGGCCTCATTTTTAGTGTCTAGTCCTGCAAATGCCTCTGTGGGGGTCTATCAGCTCCAGCTGTTATTGATGTCATCCTCTCGGCCATCCAGTATCAAGGTGGGCCAGTTAGCCCTGCTCTGCAACCCATGGTGCCCCGGTGAGTTAGCCTATACTGTATACAGTTACATATATATGTAATAGAAGTGAGGTGTGCAGTATATGATACAGGACATTGTTTTCTCCATTACATAATGAAAGTTATTTTATAAACCCTTAAAGTATAGAGTTATTATTGCAACATTTTATGGATAAGCAACTAAACAAATGTGTGAATGTACTATACATCTTAATGTAACCAGATAATTACATCAATAATAATGAATAATAATAATAATACATTTGAACACTGGTATAATTGATGCCAATTAATGCAAGACAATGATTTTTTTTAAAACCTTTGTTTTCTTTTTGTATATCAGCTGACTCTGTCTACATATCTGATGAGAGTCAGAGAGAAGAGTATGTAAGGAATGACTTTGGTCTGCTCTATCAGGGCACAGCCAAAAACGTCAGCTTCAGACCCTGGGGCTTTGATCAGGTGAGAACAGCATGTATGTCTTGTAGGTGTGAATAGGTGTGTACATTGTTTATGTAAACTGGAGTGAAAGCCAGTAGGGAATGTTTGGGTGTGTAAAAAGGAAGGTGGTGCACGACAATGACCTATTATGTCTTGGTATGTTTATAGTATGAGAGCGGTATCCTAGACATCTGCATGATGATGCTGCAAGTGAGCCCAGAACATAACAGCAGCTGGAGGAGTGATTATATTAATCGCGCTGATCCTGTCTACATCAGCAGAGTGGTCTCGGCAATGGTGAGAAACTTCTTATCTTTGTTTCCTGGTTTTGCCAGCATAAAAAAATCTCAAAAACCAAAGTCTCTTCAGTGGTTCTGAGCTTGGATTTTTGATGCTATTAAAGTAAAATACATTTCTTTAGGACCTTTATATTATGTAGAGGTTCTTTAAACTTAAAAAAAACCTTTTTTATGATTGCACACTTGCATATCATGTACAAAGATGGATCTTCAAAGACCATTGTGTTAAAATGGTTCTTCTGTGGCAATGCTCCAAAAAACCCTTTGGTACCCTTTTTAAAAACGTTGTAGACACTAATCTAAAATTTCGTCTGACTTCAGAGGTAATAACAGGGAGCTTGTTTTCTCTTTGTTGTAGAAACAGTCTTTGTCTTTCTGAGAAGGCTTTGCACTAGATTTTGGAAAAAAACTTTACTCCAGTTTATACAAAAGGGCTTAAATGGAGCTTCATCACTCCTGAGACTGCAGTTCCATTACTGTACTGCCCTTTAAACTCCTCTACCCAACACTTGGCATCGTGTATTGTGAGCTTAGGCTCATGTTCAGTTGTTCCAGAGAGTCCCAATTTATTGATGATGTTTTTCATTGGGAATTACACAAGCTGTGTGTGCACATCTTAACCGTCTGTCAAAAATACCTTCAAGTAGCTGAATTCACTAATAAAACGGGTGTCTGCATACTTTTGGACACATTATCAGTGTTTATACTGACAGTGAATTTTCTGCACAGATCAACAGTAACGATGACTGTGGGGTGCTGCTGGGTAACTGGTCAGAAGACTACAGGGGTGGAGTCCACCCTTCAGAGTGGACCGGCAGTGGAGAGATTCTGAAGCGGTGGGCTCAGTCCCGCTGCAGTCCAGTCAAATACGGACAGTGCTGGGTCTTTGCTGGCGTCATGTGCACAGGTACTGTATGACAGAGCATCTGACTGTTCAGTGTGGTGCAAGTAATGCCATATTTCTTAAGGAAATGTGTGTTGAAAACTTTGTGTTTTAGTGATGAGAGCACTAGGCATCCCTACTCGTGTGGTCACAAACTTTGACTCCGCACATGACACTAATGGGAACTTGGTGATTGAGGAGTATTACACTGAGACAGGGGAGAAACTGCCACAAGGTCAAGACAGCATCTGGTGAGTTGATTCTCTCAGTAATATTTGCAGATCCAGCAATGATAATTTATTTCATATAGAATCAAGAGTTCTTATATGCATTTTAGCGCATTGAAAGCATCCAAAGCATCCAGAATTAATTCTGGTGTTGAGTTTATGACATTTTAGCCAAAATGCTTATTTATTAAATAAAACAAAACTAGATAATTTTCATAATATAATGACATATGACATTTAACTTTTTTGGATTAGTTTCAAATTGATCAGAAAGTTGGAGTTTGAGGTTTATAGAGTTATCTTTCCCTTCTTTGCAGGAACTTCCACGTGTGGGTGGAGTCCTGGATGAAGAGGGCAGATTTGGGAGCAGGTTTTGATGGCTGGCAGGTACTTGACCCTACTCCACAGGAGAGAAGTGCAGGTATGTGTATTATGTATTGTATTTATTTCTAAAATTATTCACAGAATGTGTGCGCTCATAAATTTAAAGTGTCAAAAAATATAAAGTGGGGCAAAACTGTAGAACGAACCTTCTAATGAGTGGTTCTTTCCGAACATTAATGATAGTTCTTTGTGCACTTTGTGCAGTAATTCACTGAATTTTCTGTGTTTTGTGCCTTTGTAGGAGTGTTCAGGTGTGGACCTGCTCCAGTAAAAGCGATTCGGGATCGATGGATGGACATGCCCTTTGACATCCCCTTCATCTTTGCTGAAGTTAACGCTGATGTGTGCATGTGCATTGTGCGTCAGGGTAAACTGCTGAGCTATAAAGTAGACACAGAAAGAGTGGGATCTCTCATCTGCACCAAGAGCGTGGGCTCCAACCGCCCACAGGACATCACCTCCACTTACAAATACACCAAAGGTGAAAAACAGAGAGAAAGTATAAGTTCATGGAAGAGAGAGAGGAAAGGCCTAAAAGATCTATCCTTTTCAATGTAGCTATACAGTCTGTCAGAACTAACACACTGTAATAAATAAATGCACGTGAGGGGAGGGTTAGGGAGAGATAGGAAGAATCAGTATAATCAGGATAAGATCTACAGGAAACAACTGGAGAGTGATAAAGTACATATATTCCTCAGAGTACAAACTTAAATATAACCAATTGCTGCAGACTTTTGCATGTGAATGCTGAATTTAAGATAATAATACTACAAAATAGTCAGTAATATAGAATGTGCAATACATTTTACCACATTTTATGTAAGAATTTGTTCAAAATTTCAGTTAAACCTACAGAAATCATCCATTAAATTGTGCAGAGGATGTGCACTTTTTCATTGTAAAGTAATAGTACACTGTAAAGTAACAGTACATGCATAACAGAAGATTTTGTACACAATCATATTGTAATGTATCTTTATATCTAATGTAATCTTGTATTTTTATATATCACACACACATTTATTAATAAGCATCAAATTATTTTCTTTCAGTGGCAGGACCAAACCCAGTCAGAAACAATAGTGAGTACTGTCACTTTCCTTTTGTCATTGGTTTCAATTTTTGGGGTCTTTGTGAATAAATACCATTAAACTTTCTAAAAGAGCTCTTTATCTTTGCCTGTAGAACCAGCTGAAGGTCTCTCTGTGACACTGAATCTTCTTAAACCGCCTGTGGTGGGAGGAAGCATCTCATTCTCTGTCACTGTCACTAATAAGGAGGGTATCCCCAAAACACTGAGGGAACATGTGAACGCTCAAGCAAAGAGCTACAACCGCAGCCCATCTGATACCTTCTGGGAAACCCATAATACCATTAGGCTTGCTCCCAATGAAAGTAAGCATTTATGTGCATGTACTCAGCTGCAAGGATGTTCTTCAATTTATACCAAAATACAAAGAAAATATTCTCTCTGCCTGAACAAACTATCTACAAAGTGATACATTTATAGAAAAAAGAACTAATAGAACATCTTTTTGTGTGGCTAAGATTTATTTTCTTGCACTCCAGGTAAGGTGCTGGAGCACCAGATCTCCTACAGCCGGTATGCAGTGCTGGGAAATGGGCAGCTAGTGAACCTGGCTGCGGTTGTAATGGATGTGGCCTCTCAGGAGAGTGTTCTGGCTTCTGAAGAGTTCAGCCTTAGCAGTCCCATAATCAACATACGGGTACGGCTAGTACATATATACATTTATAAGAGAGAGAGCGAGGTGTATTTCCAATGGTAGATTCATTAATTTCAAAATAGTTAACCTTTCTCAGCTGCGGTTGTTTTAATCTACAGTGTGCCTTAAGTGGTATTTGAAAGCCCTTTTGGCCCACCCTTCAATTACTCACTCTCTTAAGAGCACAACACATATTAGTTGAGTAGTAGTTACAAAATAAAGCGTCTTAAACACAAGTGAATAATAAACAGAGCAAGAGTTTAATCATTGGAATGAAGCACAAACACATATGAAGCTTCCTGGGTTTGTACCAAGATCTTTCTTCTTTTTTTTCCCCCCAGATTGCAAATGAAGATTCCATTGTTGCTCAGAGGGACCAGGTTGCTATGGTGACATTCACCAATCCGTTTCCAGAGACAGTGAATGGAGTGTTGACTGTGGCTGGTGCAGGCCTGCTGAAGGACAACGTGCTGTTCAAGTATGTGGAGATCTTTTTGGTTCCAAGCAGTTCAATCAAGCCTCATTTTGTTCTGTTCTGATTACCGGCCAGGCTTGCAAAAGTACTGTAACAGTGAGGTCACCTCAAACAAATGCTACTCATCTGGTCATCTTAGTGTTAGAACAGTGTGCTTTTGAGAAGGTGCACTTCGGAAGTGCTTGATTGAGTTAGATTCACTGCAATAGAAGCGTCACCAGTCTGATCCAGTCACGTATAATTGCGTAAGCAATCCTAACATTCTTCGCTGCTAGGTCATGTACCAGAGAGACGACAAAACCACCTACACAGTTTCACACTACTTCTTCTCACTATATATATACTATTCCTAGGTGTGGTGGCTGACAGAGAGGTCAGATATTTAAAGCTTTGTCTGATGTTTGACATCAAATCAGAATGGAGTGCAATGTTTTCTGTTTGCTGAATTAAGCAAGTTGAAATGCAAAGCAGCACTCATATGCTGTACGCTGTATCTTTTGTCCATATGAGTCAAATATAGACCTTAGACCAGTTAATTTAGTCTTAACAGCTATGAAATGAACCTACTTTATTTCTCCCAAAATATCAAAATGAGGTTAAAATCACACTTTATAAATCGGTAGTAACCTTCCATCATCATTTGTAACCTAATCTGTCCTTACTTGGCACAGAATTGAGCTTCAGTCTGGACAAAACATGAAGACTGTATTCAACTTAACTCCAATGATGGTAGGAGTCAAGATGCTGCATGCCAGCCTGATGCTGAATAACAATCCAGCTGTCATCCGTGGTATTAGGACCATCGCCGTCCGACCAGCGTGATGATGAAAACCACTCATTCATTATTATCCAGCACTGTACTTTACTTGAAGTGTTTAACATTAAACAATGCACACATGTAATATTATTTATCTATTTGCTGCTCTGTTGTTATAACTGCATTCATTGCAGTGAAAACAAATGCATTTTATGTTTCTTTTATTATCAATGTTTAGGCCAAAAGTTTGTCATAAATAGGACTGGCCACCCTTGCACTATGCAATATGTATTCTATTTATGTGTCTTTCTGTCTTTCGAATATTTATATATATTTTCCATTTGTTTCTTTGACGTATTGTGTTTAATTTATTATTGAATAAATTACTGACTGTTTATAAATCAATAATTGTCTTCATGGTATTTTTGTTTTCATCATGAGATGACGAATTGGGCAAATTCAGAAGGTAAAGTCTTTAAATATTAATACGAATCTTAGGCCAATTAAGCCAGCCTTAACTGGCCTTTCCCAGTGAAAGGGTCCTTTCTCTGTCTCTCTCTGTCTCTCTCCCTCTCTCTCTTTCTTGAAGCAATACAGTAGGCTGTCCAATAGAGGGCAATATAGATCTTTAGTTAGCCACAGGTCATCTTCTGCCAAGCTTGGAAGTTTCACACGTTTTGCAGGCAATAAATATATCAATGAGATAAACGCTGGCAAGTGTAACATTTAAAATGATAAAAACTAACTGGATAAAAAAGCACTAATGGTATGTGGTCACGCTAAATAACTGACATTTGCTTTTCACTGTTTGTGTAGAGGCACACTTTTAAAAGCTGAGGAGATAGGAGATGGGATGAGCTCAGTAAGTGTAGGTGAGTTCCAATCTTGAGGAAATATGCTGATAGTCCTGGCTCTGGCAGTACTATACTTTTGGAGACTCGTATGACCTCAATCTACTGTAGAACTGATGTGTGTGTGTGTGTGTGTGTGTGTGTGTGTGTGTGTGTGTGTGTGTGTATGTAGAACATACATGTACACACACAATAGAGTACAATAAGAAAAGTGTGGACTGTACAGAAACCACACCCTGTGAGAACTACCTTTTCCTCACCTAGAGCCCAAGGCCAAATGGAAAAATTCCAAAGAAGCAATTGCCCTCTTTTTTCCTCTCCAAGGTAATACATTTCCGTGTGTGTGTAGCTCTGATTGCATTAGCTGCAGCTGTTATTGATCTTCCTTAATGGAAGGCTAATGAGAAGAGAACAGCTCAATGCACACTGCAGTCTCCCTTTCCCCAGCCCCTCACTAAATTTGTCACATTTCCTTCTTCCATGATTGATCAACTCACTGACAGATCTCACCACTACAGATCAGCAGCGGCTAACAGAGTGTGACAGTGATGAACTTTCACAGAGTATCTTAAAAGCTAGTTAAAACCCCTCCATGAACCACTGAAGCGGACCCCAGGCAACACTTGAATGTCATCGACAGTAATTGACAGTAACGTTTGCATGCGCTCAAATAACATTTTGTCAAACCAATGTTAATGTAAACTTATGTTACTTTCAAAGGAATGTTAATAACTTTTAGCATCTAGTCATTTGTTGTGCTTAATTTGATTATAGTACACTGGTTCAGTTTCTGCCATAGCAATGCAAATTTCCTACTAATAAAGGTTTATCTTATCTTAACTCCAAAAATCACATTGTACAGACAACAAATGAACCTGGTGACTTTAAAGCTACATGAGTCTGACCAGGTTTCAAACATGGTGTGATCTATCTAATAACAGCGTAGTGTGCTAATACAACAAAACAGCTCATACTATTAACGGATACCGCCTCTACAAGCAGAACACAGTCTTAATTTAAGTTTACAGTTATTTTTGTAGAAAATCCTAACTCTACTCCTGAGACAATGCAGAGATATGCTTTAGGCAGTGGTGTGTGTGTGTGTGTGTGTGTGTGTATGTGTGTGTGTGTGTGTGTGTGTGTGTGTGTGTGTTTGTGCGTGTGGGTGGGTGGGTGTGTGTACTGTGCGGTCAGAAGAGAAAACAGAATCATGTAAGGTCTATGTTATGCACACTCTGCCATGGATTTGCCCTTAATGTGTTTTGAAGCTAGTTTTCATGAGAACAGCTTTTACACATTGTGCTACATACAAATGCATACACACAGACAACCAACCGCCCATCCGCGCACACACACACACACACACACACACACAGTAAAACACTCCCCAGGGCTTAAAGTAGGCAAAACATAAAGTATTTGTCTTTGCCTAATGGAGGTGTCATGTTTTCTCCTCGCTTCATTTGGATTGCTGTATCTCTTGTGGTTCTCTAGGATTAGATTGCTATACTGGGTACATTAGTTGGCTTTTTATGTGGCACAATGCAGCCTGTCACCCGAAGCTGAGCAGCTTCTGTTGTGTTACAGCGGGCTGTGGAACTCTTTCTGCGCCTGTATGAAACTCGCATTCTTAGATAAATCGGTTGACCTGCTGTTGTATGCACCTTATTGACAGGCTTCCCATCTGTGACCCCACTTTTAGTTCTCACAAGCTGTTCTGTCCTTCAATTATCCAGAATGCCTGTGGTGATTATTCCTGTGTTATTGTGGTATTCAAAAAGCAGCAGCCTTGATCTCAATGTCAACCTGTCTCTGATGGTTCCACTGAAAAATGTTTAATCAAGTCAAGCAATTAATGATAATCATGCAGTTATATAAAAAAATTTAATGCAAACTAGGTTGTTATACTTGTAAATTTCCCCAAATGTATGTATTTGCTGTAACACCTTATGCAATTTTATTTATATATCTATCTGTCTGTCTTTCAGTTTATTATATTTAGTTAAATATTTTATTGATCTCACATTTTCTCATTCATACCTGGTGCAGTATATTTTATTTTACAGGCATGCACTCACCAAAACAAATTTCTCATATTCATATTAACTACGTCATCAAATAGCCCTAAATAAAGTCTGTCTTAGGTAGCACAATAATTTATCTTATTTTGTGCAGAGGTTGCGTTAAAAATGGTTGTTTAATTGGTGTGATTGACTTAAAAATAAATAAACGAATTCTTTTAAATAAATGTAAAGATGCAACATTTTTCAGAAGTGGCTTCTGTTGTGCAGATATATTTGGAAGTCCAGGCTTACATTCCTCACTTCCAATACCTGTGAATATCTTATTCATTTGCATTTTTTCAATATAGTCACTGTTCAATAACCTTAAATAATAAACTGGAGAATTTAAAGGTTTAATGTGATGTGCAAGTTAGGGTATTTTTTTAAGATTTTGGCGACTAATCCATCAGCAAAGTTGACGTTGAGTTGACTAGTCATCATCACACACGCAGCGGAGGAACACAGGTGTCCAACATTTAGCAACTTTTTATTAAACTTTGTAACATTAACAGTCCACATGAAAAAATGTAAGGTAAATTTAAGTGTACAACTGAAAGTGGGAACAGTTTAAGCCACGGCAGGATGACTCCCTGCAGTGCTAGCGTTAGCCATGTTAGCTAGCGGATGCCGTTTCAGATGCTGTGCAGAACGCCGGTACTGTTTCTGTACTTTAACACTGACTTGCAGGTTGTGCAGGTCACCGTGCTGTTTGTGTGTCTAGAGTGAAGGATCTCCACACATGTGATTTGTCTCTGTCTCCTCTGCTGCGTGTCTCTCGTCTTGTTGTGGTTGTGTGTTTAGATTTCCCCGCGCCAGCGGTAGCACCCTTTTAATGAAGGGACTATAATAATTGGTTAAACCAAGGAGCGCGTTGCATTTCATATACAAGCGAGCACACAGTGAGAGGAAAAACGCACAATTAGTCGACTTCTCCCAGGGGGTGTCGACTCATGCCTATGAAGTCGACTAGTTGACTTTTGTGTTAATGCTCTAGTGCAAGTTTTGATTGTCTGACACAGTAATCACCAGACTATTACAGACAATATGAATGAGGTTCTAGTATGAGATGAGGACTGTTTTTACGTTTGTATTCATCGTTTTCCCATAAAGCAGTGAAAATGCTCTGCTGCTCAAAACTGGACTGAGCCCACTCCCATAAATTACTTAGACTTTAGGCTTTCCTTGCTGTCACCATCATCCCACGCTCTTCAATGAGGAAAAGTGCAAATCCAGGCCCTTAGCCTTGGAGCTTAACGTGATAATGCCATCACTCTCTCTCTCTCTGTCTGTCTATCTCTCTCTCTCTCTCACTCTCACCTGTCCGGAGCTTTTCAATTTTATGCTTGTTTAAAGGGATGATTTTAATTTGAGATAAAATGATTGGCTACAGCTGGCCTACTTGTAATGAAATTGCTAAGACAGCAGATAATAAGAAATGAGCAGTTATGAAGCTGCTGTTGCAATCCTCTCTCTTTCTCTCCGTCTCTCTCTCTCTGACACACACACACACACACACATTTCTCTTTCTATTTTACAGGCTTGTACAACAGTATATTGAGCACAGGACACAACATATTGAAATTCCAAGCATTTCTGCAAGTCACCTCACTGCTGTTTAATTAGTTGAAATGTCATGAGAAGAGACAGTGATGTGACTGCAAAACAGTGTTCTGCTCCTCTGCACAGCTCACTGAATGCCTGAAAGAAAACAACGTGACACTGATTGTATACAGATAAAGTTAATTGTCTGACAAACACAATGTAATGTCACGGATGTCTTTGATTATTCATCTGTATCATTGTGAATACACTGATAAATATCATCTTCCCTACAAAGATATGACCATTATTCTCTTCATGTAGCTGCTAGTGCTGAGAGTCTATCCCAAAAAGAATCGAATCTTTGATTCCAGGCATTCAGGAATTGAGAATCGACTCCAAAGCTTCTGTATCGATTCCACACTATGACATTGGATTTTACCAGTAGCCGCAGGCTCACAGAGTGTGAGATATTCTGCTATTGCTTATATGACAAATGTGTCCTCCCATGACATGCACATAGTCTTTTTCACTTTGTAACAAATGAAAAATCAAGTAAAAAGATGAAAACATAAAATATGAAAATATTGGTCAATAAAAAAAATGTAATCATTTTTATTAAACCGCAGGCACCAACCAAGTAACTGTTTCAATATTTTCAGTGTGAAGTCAGACAGGTGCACACTATGGCATAGATATAATGATCAGTATCAGTCAGCCACCACTGTTTCTTCAAAAATGCTTACCATATGATATATGCTATATGCTAATTATACCAACAATCATGTGATATACACTGTGATATAATTATTGGCACCCCCGGTTAAGATGTGTTCTTTAGCTTCTAATAAATTTAGTTTTGTTCTAAATAATATAGGACCACAATGAAAAAAAGAGGAAAATCCAACCTTTAATTCAAGTGCATTTATTCA
>JBBPDC010185990.1:0-15417 GCA_037974485.1 Hemigrammopetersius urotaenia
TATATATCACGATTCCACCCACAAACAGATGTTCACTCAGCACACACTGCCACTGTTATCATGCAAGTGAGAGGTCCAGAATGACTGACTATTCTAAATGCACATCTACACAGACATATGAGCATGTAGGCACGCACGCACGCACGCACACAGCAAAAGACCCATGCACACACCTTCCAGAGTTTCAGATAACACATGACCACAGTTTGGCACAGGTAAGTGGTTCTGAGTGGTTAACTATTGTTAGTAGAGACAGCTGATAATCAGTTTCAGGCTGATTTAAGAAAGTAAGTATATACACACACACACACACACACACACACACAGTTTATGATTGGTTTTGTACAACAGTTCATGATTGGTACTTTCAGATCATCTTAAATGAAGTGCTTTTATTAAAAAGCAGAATATTTTAAAGACTGGATTTCAAAGTAAATGAGATTTTTCTTTAGTTTTGAAAGAAAAATCTCATTTTAAAATATCCCACGTTTCCCTTGCATTTAATTTTTTCCCTGAGGTTTACTTGTGATGTTTATTTGGTTTTGTGTATAAATGCAGTTTTAGTTCATGGTGCTCTAGGCTGAGTAGATAAATGTTTGTTTGATGTTTGCAACATCACAAAAAAGTTAATTTAAAACATTTCGCTGCCTGGCTTTCCTATTTGGGCTGTACAGAATGTGAAGTGAATGACACATTTTGAAACGCAGACGGACAAACACAAATGCCCCAGACCTTTTCACACAATACAGGTGGATCATGCAGTGTTTTACGCGTTTGTCCAGGAGTGGTCAGTGCGGA
This sequence comes from Hemigrammopetersius urotaenia, assembly GCA_037974485.1. NCBI lineage: Eukaryota > Metazoa > Chordata > Actinopteri > Characiformes > Alestidae > Hemigrammopetersius > Hemigrammopetersius urotaenia. The sequence goes on from JBBPDC010185990.1 coordinate 799, forward strand.
GGCTTGGCTGGTGTAATGGGTTAGGGTTTGAGTCTGGAGCTGGGGCATGCAGAGCTCCAAGGCAAAGGGCAAAGGGAGCTCAGGGAAAGCCCAGTGAGGAGGTCCTGGGCCTGGTTTACACACCTGGCTTCCCTGCGAAGTGCGTCTGGAGGAGATCCAAGAGGCAGCCTTCAGTCGGCCGAGCTCCAGCTGCACCACCCCCCTGGCACACTGCAGCAGGGCACAGTGCACAAGATGTGACTGATGCATGTGTGTGCACACACACACATACACACAGATAAAACAACCAATACAACCAACCACACTTACACACACACACACACACAAGCATCAACATATATTGTGTCTATACTAGAATGCGTACATTGTAATTTGCTGGTGGAATTTTTGCTGCAATTTTTGCTAATTGTAAAAAAGTTTGATGGAAAAAAAGACCATTGGTCAATTTGAGTGTGATTGGGAATAAGGATTGGTGACTGAAATGCGCATTCAGTGCTTCCCTACTCTGAATCCATGCACAACAATAACTAGACAGGACATCTGTAGAAATGCACGCGCACACACACACCTGTATGAACACACACACACTGTGCTCATATTTAGTTCTGGCAAATTAAACTGCCAAGCATGTTTGAGCCAAAAAAAAGTTAGAAAAAAAAACCAATTATAAAGCATTTGTGAGCTGAACCTGGTGCTGGGCTGTACTGAAAAAATTGTATACATTACATTTATTGGTTACCCCAGTATTTGATAACATTTAAGCTTGCATTAATTGAATTAGTGATGCATGAGTACTGCACTATGTCCTATGCTAAGTGAACATTTCAATTTGAAAGCTTGTTTTGACTGACCTATCTGTTCTCCTCTTAAAACTAAGACTGCAGAGAACCGTATAACTGCTGACTACACAGAAACTGCAAGTCCAGAACTGATTATTTACTTAATTTTGTGTATTTTCAAAATAGCTATCCCTAATATCAGACCCAGCCATCAGATCCAACTATCAGATCGACTGATACATCAGTTCAATCCGAAATATCGGATTAATTAGATCCCTTAGATCCATCAGAACTATCAGAACTATCAGATCCATTCGATTCGAACTATCAGAAAGGTCAAAACTGTAAAACTGCCAGTAACATCTGAACTGTCAAACTGTCAGAACTAACAGATGGTGGATGCTGAGGGTGAAGTACAGAAATTATGTGCATACTAGTACTGAGCCAACACTGGCTGATTTCTCAGCTCCAGCCCCGCAGCCAAATTTTAGTTTGAGTTTATCAGGAATGAAAGCCTCAACTTCTGCCTCTTCCCTTTCTAACTGTATTCCACTCTCTTTCACTCAAACACACACACACAGCCCACACAATCACTCTCATCCTCTACCACACACTTCATTACCAGCCTTTATGTTACACTGCCTGCGCATTCACACACAACACCACTCTGCAGAGTGAGACTCCGCCAAGAGCACTGAGCTGAGCTGTGTTCCATCACAGCCACAGCCAAAACTCACGACTCAACACAAACCAAGAATCTGAATTCAGTTGAATTCAGCTTTCCCCCCCAAACAACACATATCTAATCCAGCAAGCACAATAACTACAACTCAGTCTCTCCTTCCCTCAGAACAGTTAAAAAAGAAAAATAATGGAAAAAAAGATCAGCACATTAACATGGCAACAAGTCATATTTTTATGAGTAAATAATAAATATTAATAGTGAGTATTAATGTAATTGCTGCACCTTGTGTTATGCAAAATTTGTATTTTCAAAATGTTACAGAAGGCAACAACATTGTTGCTTTTCAGTGTAGGTAACAGGATTTTAAATTAATTGATTTTAAATACATTTAGCCCAATTCTATTGGTTCATTTGTTTTGAACTGTGTTCATAGCAGCTTCCTTTTAATCAAATTATGCAAAAAAAACCAAACACACAAACAAACAGTTCCAACAGTGATTGTATATTTTGGCCTACCATAGTTTAAAAATCAAATAAAAAATTTAACTGAATTTAATCTCCCCGGAAGTGCAACTGTCCTCAATATGCACATCAATGGGAACACCTAGTGGCTGCTTTTTGCAACTGCAGCTCAGACTAAATCTCCTGTAATCCTGTTTGGGCCGCAGTGTATCATTGGTGTTGTAGTCGTTGATGCTGTAAGTAGGGTTTAAGATTTTAGGCTGAGCTTACCTTCAGCACGGCAGCAACAGTCTCCTGAGAGGCCTGTCTCATGTCCTCTCCGTCCACTGAGATGATCTGGTCTCCCTGCATGAGTCTGCCATCCACATCAGCTGCTCCGCCCTTAACTACATCCGAGATGAAGACACCTGTGCCGTTTCTGGAGACGAGATGTTACTTAATCCAGTGCTTCCCAAACGCAGAAATTGTATTTTTTTTTCTTTACAGCTGATGTGGCTGAAAGCTGCTTTTCCTAGATCTGGTCCTAGAGGCTCACTGTCCTGCAAATTAGCGTTTTGGGTTCTCTAAAACAGTATGGGGGCTATGAGCTGGACCCAGTTTCCCAAATGCTCAACTCAAGATCATCCTAATTTATGAAAAGAGTGTTCAGTCTAATGGATGATCATCTTTGTGCAAAGACTCTTTCAGTGTGCTCGGGAAGTGTGCAATGCCCCAGGAACAAAAAACAATATCTTTTTGAGGGAAAACCTTTTCCCACTGCTTCTGGCACAAGACATGGTGCCAGAAATGACTCCCTGTAGGCTGCCAGGGGATATAAAGCATTAATGTTCCAGTTTACAAAGGCTAAAGTACTGCCAGCATAACATATTTGTATTTGTTTTTCTTCTTAAGACCTGATTTGCCATTTAAGCCACTCTGATTACTGTAAATTTGCCTGTTGTGGGTAGTAATGCTTCATATGTCAGTGCTTTTAACTATGCTCGTCTGAAGTGGATGGTAGCTGGCGTAAAGGGTTACTGAAGCTGGAACAGTCGGAACACCACCTTTCCAACTATTATGGTGAGATCAGCATAGGTGGGACAAATAAATGTTACACTATGTTGCTCTTTGAGTGACAGGTGCCAATCAGACATAACAAACAAATTAATTACTGTAGGGGTGCATTTAATTTTGTTACAAAAGAACTGTTACAAGTAAATGTGCTTTGATGCCCTCTGGAGGCCTGTGGGAGATCATTTTTTCATCTCAGGTTTGAAGAATTTCATTACTGGTTAATGACGTTCCTTTTTTATCTGTATACCAAAAAACCTGAAACTATAAAAAAATTAAAAAAAAACCCTAAATCAAATCCAGTCATAATAAGAGGCGAGAGCATGCAGCAGTACATGTTTGCAAGGGGTGTGCATGTTTTGTAGAATTGCCACGTACAATAAAGATCGATCTTATCTTACATAAAGAGCTCAGTGAAAACACTACGGAGTAATGGATCTGCAGAATCTGGGCACACACCTCTTGCCCACAATGCTGAGGCCCAGGCCACGGCCACTCTTCTTCTGGAGCTCCACAGCGAACACATCCAGGTTTTCCTCATCACGGTACTGTGCCTCGTCCCGCAGAACCGTCAGGCGCACTTTAGCAGGAGTCTGCCTTAGAGCTGCGATGGCATCTTCATGAGCTACACTGCGCAGGTCCACACCATTCACCTGCAGGGGGCAGAAGCGGCAACATACTTAAACTAGATGTATTTCCAGGAGAAAATGCGAAGTGTGATTGCTTCGTTGCTATTAAAACAATGCTTGGAGACAACCAAACAAGCTTTATGGGCAAAAAAAAGTGATTAAAAAAATTATGTACTTGGACCATGGACTGAAACCAGCAATCTTCTGATTCGGTGCCTGGCATCTTACCACTGAACCAACGAGTGGGCGAAGGGGATCTCACCGTCTCTTATCAAGCCATTTATGGTTAAGGACGGCTGTGGTCAGGGGCTGATTGTTTTTAATTAAACCACAAAAAAGTGACACGTCTTTTTAATAACTGGCCTCAGCTTTAGTGTCTTGAAGTCTGTTTATGATGCTGCTGTGTGTTTTGCTCTGTGTTTGTTTCTCCACATTTATGCTCCTCTGGATTTTGTTTATTTCCAGCCGTCTAAGCCGTGATGTAACAGACTCTCTCCAAAACACACTATCCGCTCTCTCTCCTCATTTATTACAGAGGCGACTCGACCACAAAAATCTTTTTTAAATGATCAACACTTAGCCCCGAATCAACCCATTAAATCAGAATATACACAGAATATGGATAATAATGGATGTTTTGACAATGGAATGTTGCCAAAAGAGAAACCAAAGAGAAAATCTCCTACAATGGCTGCTGTAGTTTTTCTTAAGAATGTTTCACTGGGTTTTTGAAGCATAAAGAGAATGCAGTTTGACAGTAACGGTGGTATTTGTGGCTGTAATCACAGACAAGGAACTTAGCAGAAGTGTGATTGGTTGGTATATCTGCTAAAATTTTTACCATACTTGTATTCTACAGCAAGTTACCACAATGATTGTGCTTCTCTAAGCTGCTGGAAACATAGTTAAAACATATTCGAAAATGCAGTATGAGAGTGTAAAGGTAGTATCTCTAGTTACTATCTCTCACTGACTTGTATTTAAAATACTATGGGAGAGTATTACGTTAATACTGAAGTAACCTTCAACCTAAACAGTAGCAGACAGTTTTCTGCAGTGGAGAGGCCCCACCCTGGTCTTCTGCAATGCAGATGCTGGTAGGGACTGTCCATCTGGGGTGGGGACGAGCAGCTCTCCCCAAGGAAAGGTAAAAACCTCATAGAGGTAGAATTTACAGACCATTGTAATATTACTTCCGTCCAGGAGATGGCGGCATTGGTTCAGCGTGTATTGAGATAACAGCTTTTAAACGAGAGGCAATAAGGTACAAGTTACTGTTCTCTCCTTGGGGATGCGGGGAACACAGCTGTCAGAGGTGTTGAGTCACTGCGTGTGAACGCTCTTGCTCTCTCCCCACTGTCTCCTTTCCTGTCTCCCTCTCACCTCTAGGATCTGATCTCCTGCCCATAGTCGTCCGTCCCGTGCTGCAGCTCCCTCCTCATACACCTCATGGATCACTATGGCATCCTACAGAGAAAGAGAGAAAATGGAGAAAGGGAAAGAGATGGAGGAAAAGAAAGAACAGCGAATAAAGATAAACAGAAAAAAGAGAATGAAAGAGAGAGAGAACAGAGCAAGATAAGAGAACAGAGAAAGAGAAGTGAGAGAGAAAGAGAGACGGAGAATTATGTTCAATGTCAAAAAATAAAACAACATTCAAAATGAAAAAAAGACAAAGTACTATGGAGACACGAAGGCACAGACAGAAATCTTAAAAACTGCCCACTGGCCAAAGCAAAGGGCCAAGCAAAACAGATACACAATTATATTTCCCAGAGGAAATGCCCTGTATGCCCAATGGCTTTATTCTGTCAGATCAGAGCAGGCCCCCTGAGAGCACATCTGGCTCACTGGGCTGGAATGAGGTGAATACTGATTGCAGCTAAGTGATTGGGCATAGGGTCAGGCTGGAGGAAGACTCAGTGAGATGGATCTAGAGAGACAGACTCCATGGGGCTGCTCTGGGGCTCATACTCTTCTACATATTTTGGTGCTTTCTCAGCCTTCATACACCCACTTCAGCTCAGTGAGGGGATGAGAATGAGCCGGCTATTTGGATCAGGTGTGCTGAAAGCTGTAAAAACACTCAAATGTGCAGGGCTGGGTGCCTCAAGGGCCAGCAGCGAGAAACAGCTATAGACTGATAGTGTTCACATCTTCTCAAGCCTTTTTATAAAAGCCAACACACACATTAAGCCATTAATCCCTGTGTATTATTTCTTATTATTATAACGTGATTTCTATATCTGATGCTTCTATCTAACAAAAGAAAATGCAAATGTTCTAGATTTTATGAATGCACAGGGATACACTTTAGACTTCAGTAGTTGCTCTGACTGAACAAATGGGCATTAAGTATAACTTTATCAGAAGCTCAAGCAAAATTCTAAAGATTTTTCACAACTTTTACAAAATCAGCCACTGAGAAAACACCATGCAAGTATCTCTTCAACGTTCTAGGCTCTTAAAAATAAAAAGCTTCTCAAAGCTACGGTAAAATAAGGGCTCAGATATCAAACAGCACCTTTCATGTAATAATTTTCAGTGAGGGAGCCTTTTAGAGGTATAAATTCTTCTTCTCTCATTCACCATCTCAGTGTGTTTTCCTTGAATTGAGCATTTTACGTCAATCCTCTCTGAATGACTGTTTATTTAATTACAAAGAAATGTGAATTCTTTACAGTGTAGTAGGAAAACTAACATGGACAACGCAAGCGAGCGGCTATTGTGCCTCAAATCTGCTTCATGCCACCAGAAGAATCTGCACAATTCACCTTTCTTACTCACAAATCACAGCCTAGTTGAAACAAAAGTAGCGGAAATATTCTGCATTAACGGTCACCGTCTCATTTGAAATGAAGTGCTTTTACTGCCAAATCTGGAATCTAAATATATCAGGAATCCAAAATAAATCAATATTAGACACATTATAAAAATGGTTATTACAGCGAAAGGATGCCAAAACTTCCTGAATCCAGACCAGAGTGTCACATTATTACTTTGCAATTACTTTATAATACTTTTACTGTAGCATTAACTGACAGCTTTGCACATCTTACTTGAATTACAGGGCTTTATTCTCTATAAAAGATTGGATCAGGATTTGCCAATATTCAACATTAAAGTACTTGGATTGGACAGAGGTTATTAATGTATCTAGTGAACAATTTGCATTGTAGTCTGAAAGCATGACTGTTCTTGCTTAGAATGAAGAGATTTACTCTCCTACAAATGTTTTGATGTAAACATATGACTCGATATTTACATGCTATAGAACAACCCACCGAGTTACATCATTTAACATCAATTTCAGAAGCAGAGATCCTCGGTTATGCGGATGAACAGCCGTGATTTAACAAATATTCCAGTTTCTATCTATAAAAGCTGCTTTTCTGATGATCTACAGGCTTAAGTGATAAGTAATCGACTGTGAGGAACCCATGTAAAGTACCAGTTGTGTGTCTTTGCCTCCGACTATACTGAGGCCCAGTCCGGAGCGGCCCTTAGAGATCTCGATCACCGTCTCTTGCCCCGGTACTATGGGACACGTGGCAGGGTCTAAGAAGGATTGAAATATAGAAACAAAGATTTTTTTTTAAAAAAGGAAGAAAGTGAGCGAAGACATTTTAGCACTTAGAACTCTCCTCATACAGCCCTGAAACTTTCCTCAAATTGCAAGTCGCTTTGGATAAAAGCCCCAAATAAATGTAATGTAATCAATCCTCCTGCTGTAGGCTGCAGAATAGACGTAAATGTATGTTGTGCTTCCTTTTGAAAACTGTCAGAGTGATTTCTAGAAGAAATCTATAGAAGTCTTGTGCAAATGGTAAATTTTTTCCACTTCAGTCTTGCATAAACAAGCAATAAAAACATCAAAAATAAACACATGTGGATTCAAAGATCAATATAAAATGGTGCATTATGGAAGAGCCAGACAGAATTAAGACGTCTCTGAATGAAAAAACGAGTTGTTATTTACACATCAGTGTTCCTGGTTTAAATAAGTGTGTGTACCTTTGCTGCAGTACTCAAAGTCCGGGCTGGTACTGGACGGAGGGACAGGAGTTACAGGCGCCAGCACGTCCACAGAGCCTAATGGAAGCTTGCTGGAGTTTTTCAGACTGTTTGGGAGACTAGGGGTCTACACACAAACACACACAAAGTTTTGATTTGCTTTTCACTCATCTAAAATTATCTGACCCCAATATCCCTTCTGAACCTAATATCCCCATTTCCCATTAAAACATTCATAATCTCTTCACTCTGGACACCAAAGACATCCTCTCCCTGCTTATTCAGTGCAGCTTTTTATTTCTATCACTGTTTCACACATATAAACACACACAGACATACACACACCTTCTCCAAAACAGGCCTGGGGGGCTTCTCACTCACAGTCTCCACCCCTCTCTCTGAAGACCTCAGCTTCTGAAAAGAGGTGTAAACAGGGTCTCTTCAGGTCAGGGTGATAAAAATATCACAAAAGTAATCATTATACTTAAGAACATATTATGATACATACTGTACCACAATATTAATTTTCTACAGTTTGTAATCAAGTGCACTAGAAAACACAGCTTAAATTAAATGACAGTTACAGTGTTAAATAAACACGTTTTTGTTTTAATTAAATATCTGCAAAGATGAGCTACTAAAGAAAGAAAAGGAGGAAAAGGTAAAATACAGTAAGATCGAAGCATTGCGTAGTTGCAGTGCCATAGATCACTAGAAGCAGGTAACAATGTTTCTGGTTTGATCAAGACAACTGGCACAGTTGGAGGGATTGTGTCCTTCACTGTAACAACTCCAAACAACTGTCATGAATCAGTTCCCGACAGAGAACACCTTACAGTCAGCATGAACACGGTGTTCATTTCTGCACAGGGTTATTTGAAGCAAATCGTGGTTCATCATAGAAGGAGCTGAGCTTTTATATGAAAAAGAAAATTGTAGAAATATATTATTTAGTCCTTTTCTGTAATATCAGCAAACGGATCGAACACAGTTAGGTGAACTGGAGGCTGGGCCATATAACAAGCAACAAGTGATGTCTCAAGACATAAAAAACGCAATTTAATTTGAACTCTATAGCTCCATACAGCCTCATTAATTAGACCAGAAATGTGCTTCAGATGGAAATGGCGAGCTGAAATAAAAAACAAACAAACAAACAAAAAAAGAAATGCCTATTTCTATGATATGTGCAGGTGCTACCAACGACATACTTCAAAAAGTAAATCCATAACTGATTGATATTGATTGTTGCAGTGCCAACCGCTGGAATATATAGCTAGAAATAGATAAATAGGTAATATATCAACATTGATCATTTTGGTATATTTTACATTCACCATCTTCCAAGACAATAATCTGCCATTTGAAAACATTTTTCACCTTAGAGGCAGACTCGCCCTCCTGCAGGCTCTTCTCTGTTGGCTCTGGAAGCTCTGGGCTTACTGGACCAGCCTCAGCAGACTGCTCCTGGATCAGGGAAAACATTTTAAGGGGTTAGAGAAAAGGCAGAAAGCCCAAATAATGCCTTATACACAGTCACAACTGGGTCAGAGTCCCATGTAGGACACTGTGCTGATTTTAAGACCCTTTCTGGATGGATGGTGGCGACAATGGTCTGCTGGCAGGGGAACGAGGGGCTACTTGAAATTAGAGCTTGAGCTATTTACGCACAGACGCCCAGATCTGGGGCGGAGAACTCATTGTTTGGGAAAAATCAAAGAATAACTCATAGAAATAGACTTTGTGTGAAACACACACATATACACAGACTGACTCTACTAATACTGATATACTGATGTTTAGTAATACTGTTAGCTGATCAGATAGACAGTGCAGAAAACAACTGATGCAAAATGTAATAGGAGAATTTAATCACCTGTCACTACTGTTAAGCTGAACACGGGACACTATCAACATCGATGGACCCCTATTACAACATAATAGATGCTCTAATCTGATCCTCTGTACTAGAGCCCCGTACCACAGCAGGATTAGAAAATGGGACTAACCTTGGTGAGTGACTCTGGGGAACTCTTTTTGAGTGGCAGGCTCTCTGGAGGCTGCTGCTTGTCCTCCGGTGCTGCAGCTGCTGGTGTGCTCTGCTGAATCTGAAAACCACGATCAGACTTGGTCTATCAGTCAAGCTCCTTCTCATATATGAGGAACTCATGGTAGTGACTGGAAATATAATGTAAACTGACTAGAAATATAAACCAAACATGAAAAACAAAACGATTCAACTTGAGTTTTGGTGTTTTACCAAAAAATCCACTTTGATTTTCTTATAAGGGTTCAAAACAAATCAGGACTATCAGCAAACAGACAACAAACAACATCAAATATTCAAATGCTATAAGGAGTAACACTTTCCTAAAGTCTAACACCCAACTGGAGCTATTCTCACATCCAAGGGATTTTTAATGAAAATGGTTTAACATGTTTTAAAAGAAGAACATGGAAACAGAAATTGTTGAGTTTATGAATGTCAACTATTTTTTTGTTTGTTGCTACCTAAAAAAAGGTAGGTATAATCTACAATGGAAATGTGTGCACAGGACACAGGAAAAAATGCAAATGAATGCTGTTTATTTCAGTTTCTCCTGAAAAATGTCCAGAACAGAAAGTGCTCTAACAGCTCTATATGGTACTGGGATCTCATCATTACCAGTTAAACAGAAAATACTGTAGTTTACCAGGGAAGTTAGGGATGTCAAACATACACAAGGTTCAATGAACATGAAATTAGAAATGGAAACCAAAAGCAATATCACGAAAAATGGCATTTTGAAACTGGAAACAAGCGAAGAAAACTGATTTTCATTTCGACACTCGCTTACAAAAAGTCAGCGAAATCTTGGGCTTGTAAGCCCATTTGTTCCTGCTCTTCCAGACAAAGCCTTTGAGGATTTGACTATAAGAAGTTTAGACCAGCATGTTCACTGGTTTACTTCCAGATTCTTGCTGAAGATTCTCCGACTTCATGCTGAACAAATACACACTCAAGCTCATACATATTCAATACGTTTTAATTCAAGCTAAACCAAGCTATTAGTATCAACATTAAAACAACCCCCCTATACTGCCTTAACAGCTCTGACCCATAGAAGAATGGGTTCTGCAAGACCTCTGAAGGTGTGCTGTGGTGTCTGGCACATAAGCAGCAGAGTCCTGTAAACTGTGAGGTGGATCTCCAGTGATCAGTTTGTCCAATTTTTGCAGTGTGGCAGGAGCATTATTATACTGAGAGCCCACTGCCATTAAGGAATATCATAACCATCAATATTGTTGCCATGAAGGGGTGTACTTGTTCTGCAGCAATGTTTAGGTAAAGCCAGGACCCAAGGTTTTCAGCACACCCCTGCCCACAGGGTGGAAGCAGCTTAGTGTGTAAAACACTTGCCTGTGACCTGGATGACCGCAAGTTTGAACCACCACTTTCTACCATTGTGTCCTCGAACCACACACTTAACCCAAAGTGTCTCAGGCAAATGCCTTCTTCACCCCTTAGGGGCTGTTCACATATCGCGCCTAAAACGCTTTCTCCTTCTTTCCAAAAGCGCTCGGCAGCTTGCGCTCCGGAAGCGTCTGTCGTTGCTAAGCAACCATCAGCCATGCTCTCCAATTCCACCAACGAAAAACCCTTGCTGTAACTCTGCTACATGATTTATTTACGCAGAAAAGAAAAAAATGCCGCTGTGTTTGGGTGCACCCCATTCTTCAAAAACGTAAAAAACACGGGGAACTTCACCAGCTGATCCAGGAGCTCCGTCTGGACAACGGGAGGCTCAAAGCCTGTTTCAGACTCGACAAGGACCAGCTGGGTTATATTTTAGGAAAAGTTTGGGGGCTTGACAAATCATAAAGTTCAGGAAATCCCTGGAGCACAATGATGAGCTGCTCCTCCGTGTTTCTGCTGAGGCGTCAGTGTAACGGAAAAGGCGAGGAAGCTAATTGGTTGAATCTTGTCACATGACCTGTGGTGCGCTTGCAGCATTCTGAAAAGTTGAGATGTTTTTAACTCGATGCGGCGCGGATGCGCCTGAAAAAAAACGGGCGAGTCGCGTTTTTTTTTTTTCGTTATGAGCGCGGCTTCCGCGCGTCTACATTTGAAATAATGGACTTGCACGCGCAGAAGACGCGATATGTGAACGGCCCCTTACACTGCCTTCCTGCCTTGCCTTCTTCCCACTGTGCACTATGGTGCCATCTTTTACCCATGTAAGTAAAAAACACAGCTGGACACTGTAACTGAGAATGGGATTCATCAGACCAGGACACCTTCTGCCACTGATCCATGGTCTGGTTCTGATCCAGGACGAACCAGGCAGGTTGATTTTCAGTCCCTAAGTGCATCAATGAGACACCCAAACCTTCCTTGAACCACTTTTGGTAGATTCCAACTGCTGAACACAGAGAATTTCAGAGAATAGAGAGAGAGAAAAGTCTCTCTATGTCAAAGAGTCAAAAAGTCCTTGACTGTCCTTGTCAAAGTCGCTCTGTTCCTTTTCACACATTTTTCCTGTTTCCAACATCAACTTCAAGCAGTAATACATGCTGCCTATTATAGTGCGCCTTGACAGGTGCCACTGTAATGAGATAATCAATATTATTCACTTCACCTGTCAGAGGTTCTACTGTTGTAGCTGATGGGCATGAGTACAGCTGAGCATGTTTCACACTAACAAGCATAGCTTCCTCAAAAAACACGTTAAAGCTATATTTTAACAACCATGCAATTGTTTTTACGTTTTATAACAATGTAGCACCAAACTGCTGACTCCAAACTGTTGGAATATTTCAGGGAAAACTCAGACTGTTAAAAGCATTTCTTATTTATTAGAATATCTGAAAAAAAAAATGCATAGCAACCATTAACGCAAAAACCATTACTAAACTTTCCAATGCTCACTGGATTCTGAAACAAAACAAGGAGACGTAGGAATTCACCAAATTATACTGCACCTCATTAGATGGCAGAATGGACGACTGGGAGGAAACAGGTGGGACTGCCATTTGATTGATAGCATCTTCATTCCTGTCAAAAGATAAGAAATATTAAGGCTGTAGAGTGCGACAAGGCAACAGGAATATCAGCATTAGGTGAAATCACATTTTAGACCAGAGTCATACATATCAAATCTCAGAAAGAGCCAGTGTTTCTCTTGCATATATAGGGCGGCTGGTGGCCTAGCGGTTAAGGCATTCGCCCTGTGATCAGAAAGTCCGGGTTCAATTCCCAAGACCACTAGGCACCGCTGAGGTACCCTGAGCAAGGTACCGTCCCCGCGCACTGCTCCCCGGGCGCTGTGTTCCTGCTGCCCCCTGCTTCACTTGGTGAATGGGTTAAATGCAGAGGAAGTATTTGGTGCTGTTCACACTGTGCGCTGTGGTGTGTTCACGTATGACCAGATTGTCACTTTCAGCTTTCTAAAAACTCATGCATCTGGGCTGAATATTCATTTTTAAAAAAAAAAAAAACAGCATTTTTTGCATAATTCTGCCTAATTCAACTGATTAGAATAAACAAACAGTATTTCAGAGGAGTCTGATGTGAAAAGTAGAGAACTTCCAGACCCTGATTTTGATAGTGAAGTAATGTTGATAGCGGTAAAACAACGATAAATGTTTTACATCGAACGCATTCTGTGAGGGAGCTTTTTGAGACCTTAAACCCCTCAGACGCCTGGTTAAATTTACCACCAGCTAAACAATTCAGATTTAGTAAGTTTCTTCTTTATTCTACTTTAACTGACATTGTTTGGTCTTTATGAGACCGTTAATTCATCAGTGCTCTCCCCGTTTTCATTCAAAAGTAAGATGAAAGACCTTTCCCTGCACAAAATGAGTTTATGCCTATTTGTTTTTAATCAGTATACCGAAACCAACTCACCACAAATAAAATGCATAACTGAAGGAAAGCTTTGAAAGGCAAGCTTTGTTCTAGTTATTATACATACATTGCATTGTATTCATTTGTAATATATGTGCATCAACACACGATTATCATCAATATTATCAATTCCTGCTACCAAAAAGGCAACTGTCTCTGTATTAATCCAGAGACCAAGTTATACAATTAGTCACTGTTCGGTAAGCCCACTGAATTCGCCGGACCTATTCACTCTTTTTCTTTTTGTATATTCTGCTCATTGTGTCTGCTCCATATGTTCAAGGCAGGTTTTCTGAAGCAGAGCTGAATCCAGTGGCAGCTGTTAATAAGCCAGGCTATACACATAAGACCCAGAAGGTCTTACGTGTATAGTCTAACAAGCAGACAAAATAATGTGGCAAAACATTCAGGCTTCCATCCAAGCAACAAAACACCCTGCACAAAGGACCAGGCTGTGCCTGAGCATGCAAATGATTCCGGAAATATGAAATACAGCACAGGCATTAAAAAAATAGCAGGCCCAAGAACATGAAAAAAATAACATTACAAAATCATAACTATCTACAGTCATGTACTATAGCTGGAGCATCCCTGGTCAATTGCAAAATTGTGTTGATGTACTGTATTGCAGAATTTGTGAACATAAATGAAGAGAACGTTTATCCCTCTTCCTCTTTCCTGTGATTTGAGTGAAGCACACATTTAACCTACACCTTACAAGCATCTTTAAGACTATTTATTCAGCATTAATCTGTACAGGTTATGTAATCACATGAAAATACATCTGATATTTTAAGGGAGGGTGATTTTACAAGTATTCGTGGCACTATGTACATGTGTGTTTGTGTGTGTGGCCCCCACAACACACTTTTTAAAAATCCTAGCCAATGGCTACACCTCCCCTCCACACTACAGGATGAGTCATAAATATTTAATATTTACTATTTGAAATCAGGCCAGTCCTGAATGAACTGTTCGCACATCAGACTGGTGTGTACATACACAGAGAGGGGGAGGGAGGGAGAGGGAGAGGGAGAGGGAGAGAGAGAGAGAGAGAGAGAGAGAGAGAGAGAGAGAGAGAGAGAAAGAGAGAGAGAGAGAGAGAGAGAG